>NW_017552543.1:2453366-2494502 GCF_001854935.1 Bemisia tabaci
CCATTGGTCGACGAGCCCAGGTAGCTCAGTCGCGACCGGGAGAATGCGGCCTCCGCGGTCGTTGTGTTAGTGTTGCCAGAAACCGTAACCGCGAATAGGTGGATACGGCAGTGAGCGGAGCCAGGCGTCGAGGTGCCGGATTAGCCACGTACCACGTTGCAGGAGTCTTCGGGTGTTCGTGCCGGATTTCACGGTCGGGAAACCCGGCGTTTCCGGGCGTCGAGACGGGAAATCAGTGATGTAGTGATCGCAGAAATTAGGATTTTGGATACTCGATAACGACTGCCCGTAGAACAGGTGAGCGCTTTGTTTATGTTTACCTAGTCGGTCGTGTTTATCGGAGTGCTCATGGGTGGGGATGGTGATTCTCGAGGAAGGATCTTTTTCACCGAGCGGATTTGAATTATGGTATGCTGAGATCGGCGGTGAAAAATCGTTTTCTTCGATTTTTGGAATTGAATGCATGAAAAAACCACTAGTGACTCCGATTATATCATTTTCGGCAACGGTATTGAGAATTTGGAGCAACTTTCACAAAAACTGTTTGATTTTAATCGTTTACCGATGTGAATCATTAGTCGATTCCGAATGGTGGATCCCCCTAACTCGATACGATTTTTCGATGATTTGCGCCAAAAAATTGATTTTTTGAAATGTTGATTCAGCTCACCTATTCACTCCATGAATGTGAAAAAAAAAAAACATGTTTCCACGGTCTAATTTTGCTCACTCCTGATAGCAAGAACGTAACCATTATACCTCGAGTATATTTTGAATATTTATAGATACCATGGTTGATAGTAAAGCAGGCTTTTTACGTGAAATTAAAGTTTTTTCACCTTTAAAATGCTATACCATCAACCGTGGTGTTGACTTTAATTGTATATAATTTATATCTACTTCATGTGTTTTTTATGTGAAAATCTTCAGGATGTAAATTTTACAGTCTCTGCTTCTGCTACTTGAGATACACAGTCGTATTACAGACCCTCCTTGAATGCAAGGAGCCCACGTCCCACATCCCCACGCCCACATTGATTCTGAAAACCAGGAAAACACTCTTTATTTTTATTATTATGCTACAATACTTATAATTCTAATGCCATACAGAAGAAGAATTTGGCTTTTACTTCTATTTATTTTAATTTCTATTCATTTTTTTTTTTTTTGCAAAATTTTCCCGCGATTTTACCTTACCACTCTCCCTTCCCCCGAAAAGGTACCTATAGCTCGAGGATTTCAGCTGATATTCTCTTGAAAAAATGTGGTGGGAGCGAGTGTTTTTAAACAACACAACTTAGAGACATGTTTTTATCATCTTAAGTACCAATAATTCACTTATGAATTATGCTGGTGGTAGGGGTTTACACAGTTATTAGACAGAGTGTGGGTATAGTGCATCTGCTTACTTCTGGTGTAAAATTAAGTGCCCGCACTGAAAATATGAACTTCAGTGGTGAGAAAACTGTAAACTATTTTATTCAAAAATGAATTTTTAAGCGAAGGTGTGGAGCTTCATTTTGCGATTGGAAGTTGATCATAGTCGAAACTGCAGTGGCACTATATACATATTCTTATGATATTTTAGGTACGCATTTATTGTGGGTTTAATCGAAAATCCTAGATTTTGCAAGAACTCCAATTCAATCAATTCACCGTTGATTGATCTCAGTGTATTTCGATTAGACTAGTCTCTTTTTGCGGGTTGTTGTAGAGATCGCACTTATTTAGAAATTGGAAATCCCAGATCTCCAATGCTGTGCGTTCACTGGAAACTACCACCGACTATTAACTACATCAGACGTTTCTGAATCTCATCTATGGTTAATTCTTCTTTAAGAAAACTAAGCAACGATCTGCTTTGATATTTTTCAAGGAAGCGCATCATCCCAGAGGGAATTCAAAGAATGTTCCAAAGGCGTCATTTGGTTTAGTTTTTTGCTTAAAACAAGAAAATGTAGGAAAAAATCGGGCGACGTGAAACTCAGTTAGGCTGACTAAATATAACTGATTGACGGGGAGCGTCAGAATTTTTCGAACCCCAGTGTGCGACCAGTCGCCCGTTAGGACGTGCGATCGTTAATGAGAGCCGGAGTTGGATAGCAGATCTGCCGTGCTTAGAAAGAACGTCGTATGAACATTCGAGAGTTGTCAAATTTCCCTCGACAAAACATGCATTTTTGATTAAATTCACGCATATTTCTCCCTAAAATTTTCAGCTAGGTATTTTAGATGAAAATGCGTACAAAACTGTCTGAAAATTTCGGAAAAAAATACGCACAATTTTCTCAGTAAATTCGGTTTTTATCGAAGGAAATCTGGCACTGGCAACGCCTGAAGGCTCATACAGCGTTTTTCCTTAGCACGGTAGGATAGCACTGCCTTACTAAGGAAGAATGCCGTATGAACCTTCAGGGGTTGCCAAATTTCCTTCAATAAAACACGAATTTTCTGGTAAACTTGTGAATATATTCCTTTCAATTCTTCAGATAATTTTGTTCGCAATTTCACCTAAAGTCCCAGAAAATTTCAAGTAAAAATATTCATATCTTTTTTCAAAAATAAACATTTTATCCGAGGAAATGTGGGAACTCTCGAATGTTCATACGGCGTTCTTCCTTAGCACGACAGAGTAGGTGCGTGCGGGATCGAAGCAGAACACGAATCAACTCCCATTATTAATTTCTAAAAATTCGTGGCTCGGGATCGGAGAGGAGGCACGAAGCACATTTGCGCGCTCTGACCCTCATTAAGTAGCGGCGAATACTGAAAATCTGAGAGAGAGGCATTCGATTTTTTCCGCCTGCCTGATGATTCCGAGTACGTTTCAGAAAGTGAGTGCTCGTGCGACATTCTGGATGAGAGGAATATCACGGGTTACGTGCAGTTTAAACTGAGGAAGGGAAATGGCGTGAATGCACTTAAAAATGGACGTAGGTAACTGAGTAAATGGGATTTACATGTGGCAAAAAGCAGTCAGCAATTTGCAAGCGGCTTGCGCATTGCCTGCTACACTATGCATCGGCTCGAATCAGCAGTGGAACGACCTAATAGAAGAGATCGAACATGACAATTTCAGCTAAAATTTCAAATGTCGATCTTTATTTCGTCACAAATTCAATTCCAAGGGGTGTTCCTGAAAGGAACTTTCAACCACTCGAGCCAACGAAGAAACCAAGCGAGCTGCCCTTAAACTTTCTTGATTCATATTTCCGATAATATAAGATTTCAAAGTTACCAAATGTTGTCCGACTTCTCCCATTCACTCGATGTACTGTGCGGCACAATGAACGAGCTCAGTTCGGAGCGCCTTCATTTTCCTGCAACACTCCCCGCTTAACCACGCAGTCTTCTTGGTCCTAGTCATCAATTTGGACTCTTCCCAACTTAGTAAAGACACTATTTCCTCTACCTACGTCCGAGTGTGTTAGCTGCTACCATGCATTCAAGAGAAAAAACTTCTATTTCAATCCGACGCATAATAATCAGTAACACTAGCTTTTTATTTCTAAACGCTCATGCTTTACATTCATCACAGATGTCTATTAAAATTATGATCGACTGGCAAATTATCGGAATATTTAAAATAACGATAGTGCACTCAAGTCAGCACCAGAAGCGTTCGTTTTATTGAATTATGAAGGCACCAAAAAAGATAATTCGAGCACAACGTGACATCCAAGCCTTACAAGTCAACTGTATCACTCTCTTCTTTTTTTTGGAAAAAAGGCGACCTGACAACATTATAATGTACACAATGATGAACCTGTTCCGCTTTGATGGGCGCAGGACCAGGTAAAAATGGGGTTGTGCGTGTGGAGGTGAGGGAGGGGGAGGAAGGTGGAGGGGGAGAGGGTTGACGCGGGTGTTTACGGTGGCTCTCGGGATTAGGTGAGACCGGTCCCGGGTCCCCAAACCGCTATGGAGGCGCGGAAAGAAGAGCAAAGATTTGGAGCTGAAACTCGTAACAAATCAGGGGCTTGGAGGACAAGGCGCATAAGTGCAATTTTTGAAAAAATTGAGGTATTAATGATATCAAGTAAAACCGATCTTAATGTATATGCTGTGAAAAATTCGCTCCCAAATTCCGATTTTTCAGCATTAAAAAGTCAGTTTGAACTCTCTTTTAGCCATAAGGATCCATGTAATTTCGAAACTTCAAACAGGTATTTCTCGGAATGGCAAAAACTACACTTATGCGCCCTGTCCTACAAGCCACTCAAATATTATAAGCTCATTTACTCATTCGCTGATATCTGTTGCTGATTGCACACGCGATCCCTGAAAAATCCATGATATTCATCCTGCATCTCTGTGAAGCAGTGCTTCCACGTTGGCAACAACTTATGACTGGGGTGCGGACGTGTGTCAAAAGTGAATCCGAGAGGAAAGAGAGTGAAAAAGGGATAGTGGAGACTTGAAGAGTGAAGAAGTTACCAATTAGGATGGGAGAAGACCATTGTTTGGCGTAGTACTTAGAGCAGGCCACAGCCCGCGGTCGAGTACCATCTACACGGCTCCGAGGATGGCCGAGACGGGTTATGAGTCATCCGCAGGTTCAAAACACCGAAGAAGACCGCCCCGCAAGACGAGAACCGCCTCCTCTGTCTCGCGGCTTCCACGCTTCCACCAAGTCGTCGCTCCGTTCTGCCGTGCAAAGGAGAAACGCCGTATGAACACTCGAATTTCGCCAAATTTCCCTGGATCGGATATGCATTTCTGAGAAAAGTTACAAAAATTCCTTTTTGAATTTTTTTTCAAAATTTTTAAATTAAATTGCGGATGAAGTTCGCCGAAAAATCGGAACAAAATTATTCATAAGTTCTTCAGAAATTTCGTGTTTTATCGAAGGAAATATAGCAACATCTAAAGGTTCATACGGCGGGTTTCTTAAGCAGGGCAGCGTTGGTGTAAGGGCGTATCTACAGTCCCACTGGAGCTCTGGGAAACATTGAATTATGCGGTCTGCAGGGCTCTCCTCCAACCGTAGGTGCGTCTTAATTTCAGCCAAGTGACGAATCTTCTTTAGCACTTCGTGTCTCCGTTCTATCTAACATGAACTGAACAGTCAGCTTCGGAATCAAATTCTCAAAATTCATAATGCACCATAATTCACACCAATTTTTTACGCGTTGTAATATGCATAAAAATTGAGTCGATCTCTGATAAAGCAACTATTTCGACGCGTAGGAAGCGTTTTTGCCTATGCGGAAAAATGAAGGCAAATCATTTTCTGTTGCTCACATAGCATCTAACGGTTTCGAGCGCCGTTCATTGCCTTCATTTTGTGGAATAGGCAAAAAGTATATCTTAATCTTCCTAAAAGTCGTATCACCAGGAATTGGCACTTGTTTCTTTCAAGTCATTCGAAGCCTCAGGTTCGACGACCGAAAAATCCTCACGAAACGTCGTGCATCAATCAAAAGTATCTTGACGGTAAGATACCAATACTACTTGGACCAAGATAAGCAGAAAGGAACCAAGCCACGTCAGCCGTTGCTTAATTGACGTATCTCTATCAATCGGAACTATGTGCATGAAGACATGAGCCCTGAGACCCATAAGAATACACGCATAACAGGGCTCACGTCATAATGGACATAGTTCCTTTTGATAGAAATACGTCCAAATTTATTAATTGTTTACATGAAAACGGTTTTGCAGATTTTTGTGCAAATTTAAGTGAATTTTCTGCAAATCACGAAGAAAATTCCGTAAAATGTTCAAAGGGATCTGCACAATCGTTCTCTTGTAAAAAATTACATTTTCCAGTTGAATTTGGCAATAGCTGATGGCTTGGTTCCTTTTTGCTTAATGCGGTTCACTTAAGCCCAAAATCACTCATGTTCCGCCAACTATATATAGTTCCCTAACTATACTATATTATAACGTGTAACCCCATTATCCATGCCGCAATTTTTCACCCTCTTGGTTCAATTATTATGCGTTTCAGATCATTTCTTTGGAAGCAGAGAATGTAGTAGGATGCGGCGTTTGGGGCTCTCTCTTACGGTGGCGATGACCAGCCTGGCCACCCACGTGACCTCCTCCCTGGCAGGGCTCACCCTTGAGCGGCGGTGCGGCGAGGACAAGCTCGTTTGCCCCAAGTACAACTACTGCTCCCAAAACGAATTCTGCAGCCCGTGCCAGAAAATCTGTGATAAAAATGATAACAACTATTCGCCAACTCTCTGTGAAACTCAGTGCCAAGGTAAGGAACATCTTATTTCAACCCCCCAAATCTTCCCCCTCATCCTCCATAAATATGTTTAATTATTGAGTCAAGCTCAGAGCAACTATTTCGACACGTGTAGGAAGTGTTTTTTGCCTATGCGACCAGGGCCGGATTTACCAATAGGCTACATAGGCTATAGCCTAGGGCGCAATATTCTGAGGGGCGCAAAATTTGTGAAAATTTATTAAAAAACGTATTTTCCAAAACCAACTTGCAAACGTAAACGTACCTCAAAACTGTTTAAAATCGTGTTTTTTTAAGGGTGAATTTGAATATTTTCCGGACACATAACATCCTCCTTCTGATCAGGAGGAAAGGAGCGCCCCCCCCCCCGAGAGCGCCTACTCTAGTTTAGCCTAGGGCGCTAAAAATGTAAATCCGGCCCTGTATGCGACAAAATGAAGGCAATTAACTCTCAGTTCTGGCAATGACTGTCGAGAATCACTTGGTCAAAGCTCTGAAGAAAAAAAAACTGCTGAAACTAAAAAAACCTACGAAGGTTCAAACCCTCTTCCCGTCATATTTTACGTTATCAGTTCAATAGAGATTCTATAACGTAGGTTTTTCAGGAGTTTTTTAAGTTGCTCGTATTCGCTGTTTTGAACATTTTTAGTGGAGAACAACTACTGTATGTCTTTCAAACGCTTTATTCGCATCTCTTCAAACTCTGTAATTTTGCTGTACAAAATACCTTAAAATCCGTTTTCTTCGTTAATTTTTAATAGGAGGTTTTCATTTTTTCATGTTTTTTTTTCGTTAAAAAAGAAATTTATACTTTTCTGAAAGTTTTTTTGTAACAATTGTTGCCATTAGAGCTCCTGGGATCTAGCAAACCAAAAATCGCTCCTCAAAGTTTCCACTATGCAGTTTCTTCGTCAAATTTAATGTTTTCAGAGGGAAAATAATCAGCATTTTCTTTTCAATTTTCTCTGATTTTTTCTCGTCCTACACGTTTGTTTCGATTCTTTTTCATCGCCTCAATTTTTAACTCGATATGATGATTCACCGACATTGAATGCAACATTCCTTCACGGTCAAAGGAAGGAATGACCAGAGTAGGGTCATTTTCTTCCCCCACAAGTACACACCATCCCTCACCCTCCACGCTCAATTTGTTTGACCTCCTCGCGATTTGATCGTTAGGGATTGCGAGCAACGTAGTCAACTAGCGAAAAAAAATTACTGCTCTTCTACGAATCATAAATCCGGCCCTTAATTTACGCAGTCCGACAAACCACTCCTCAATCATTGTAGCCAAATTTTGTCGATCGAACCACTTATTTCCACAGCAATTCAATTAGAAACGTGAAAATTCCCTTCAAATCCGGCAGCTGCAGTTTTAATAGTACTCATTACCAAGGCGACCGACAAACACACCTGCGGACTCGCAGAGAATCTGAATCGATATCTAAACGCCTGGAAAGGCTCACGAACGGTCGGTCACGCTCGGAACGCGACGAAAGGCTCAACTTCGTTATCAGTGCACTCGATCGCTCGTGATTCTTACGTGAGCCCCCCGCGTGACGTCAGTCGGACGATACTTACAGCCGTGTGTGGGAATTACGAGCGTCCCTCACTTCGGACCCTCAAGACGTGGCATTACTTATTCATAGTGAGGTTATCCGTCGTGAAACTATGACTCAGACCTTGAGGGGGGCACCGGAGGGGGAGGAGGGGTACCTGGGGAGAGGGGGGGGGGCACTGCACGGGGCGCTTACCCTTTCGTCTCGACGAGTTACGGCGGGAATAAAAATTCACGCGACCCAGGACAGGTGGCCGAATGCTTCCACCGGAATTTAAGAGGGTGCATGGTCGTTGGTCAAGTAGCCCTATCAGATCAGAACCTCTTCAATCAGTAACCATTGCTGATTGAAGAGTTTCCTCTCTTCATCCGAAAATCGGATATAAAATGAAAAAAAAGTGCCTCGACTATTCTTCGATATTAAGGAGGAGACCTTTTTGCGCTACCGTAATGACCGTTTCATGAAGGATCGTCGAAGATCTCCACAGGATGACTTTCCATGCCACAAATGATTTTTTTAGTGATTATGAGACAAAATCCTTATCATGATAATCGCTGCGCACATTTCTCCAAAGGACGTGAAAAAAATGTGAAATCGTGTTAAGCTGCGCGACTCGGTTGAATTCAGAGGCACCTAAGAGTGAATACGTCTTTTTTCTTGAAAACGACTAAGTTGACAGCATGTTGAGATCATATTGTTACCAACATGATCTGTTTCGGACCAGGTTTCAATAGGTTGATAATTTGGTATCATCTTGGTGAAGAAACCTCTATGAACCTGGTGTGTTACCTTGTTTGTCTCATCGTGGTAACATACTCAACATGGTACCGCATTGTCAACATAGCACTTTTCACACCATGCAACTTTGTCGCTTTTAGCACGTACCTACCCTTTTAGGGCGTGTACCCGAACACATTGGTTCACAAATGATCCTCCATACTTACAGTCCCACTCTTCAACAGCGCAACACAGAATATATTCTTCTTCTTATAAAATTAGGTTAAACAAGACCTGTATCGTCGTTTCAAATAGGCTTAGGGCGTTTCCTTGATGAAATTTGAATAAAATACGGGACGTAGGTCATGTCTCTCAAACAGAGGAAGAGAGACTAAGGACGGCGCACAAAAGGAGCGAGTCAGTGGGAGAAACCGAACCACTCGTGTAAACTTTGAAAGCTGAAACGCGTAAGTTTTAAAGCGGTTCCATTAATTAATTCGTAAATTTTTTTAAAGAGACGCCCATTGAAATTTATATTGTCACCAAGTAAATGTTAAATTTTCCAGTTTTAGGGGGAAAAAAATCACTTTTGATCCCTCCAGAAGGGTCGATCCACTGTGCGACGCGCGGTGCGGCGGCGCGCGGCGTCTGGTTCTGGCCAACGGCGTCTGATGGTGGGCGTCATGACAACTGAACAACGTGACGTTTAGATCAGAACTCACACGCCCATTCTGCCGTGTTAAATAGAAACGCCGTATGAACATCCGGACATTGCCAAATTTCCTTCTAAATTTGTCAGATATTTCAGATTAAAAGTGCAAGGGAAATTTTCTGAAAAATTACACAAGAAAATTCATTTTTCATCGAAGAAACTTGGCAAAAATGGAGGGCACATATAATGTTCTTCTTTAGCACACTTAAACACTGAGCAGGTGTGAAGCTAGTTATATTTTGAGAGTTTTTTGTTGTTAAAACTGCAAAAACGCGTATCCCGTTTACAGTTTTTCGAAATCTCATTGACTTTCAAAATTAGCCTGATGAGGACTGATGAATGTCGGGGCGAGTACAAATACCTAATCAAACCCTTTGCTCATCAGTCATCATTAGGCGAATTTGAGCGTTTTCTCTGAACGTCACTTTCACAAGGGGAGGATAACAGTGCGACGGGGTTTTTAAAATATGCTGTTTTTGCATAGGTAAGCGGATTTTTAGTGTTTAGGAGTTTCGAGCCTGTGTAGGTATGTTACAGCAAAATGATCGCGGATTTACTGCGCATGTTACAGCTGAATTTTACTGTCCGAAGCGACTAGGCATGGGCAAACTCGTAAAAACCTCCTGATCGCCAAGCGACTGATAAAAGAGTTCTAGTCGCTGATAATCGGTGACAAATAGGAGAAAATAATGGCATGTGTTGCCAGGCAATTACATAGCGACAATAAAGAAGGTTGGGCATTCAATTTACGCGATATTGCCGTTCATTGCAAATTTTGAAAGAAGAAAGTGCTTTCGTCTGATTAGCGAAACTGTATGGGTTGGCACCAATGGATCAGTGAGTCGCAGCCGCATTGAACGGTTTTGTTGCCGGAGTTGAGAAAACTGAGTGAGTTTTAAAGGATTAACTATATTCGGTAGTTCTAGGCCCAGCATGTTTTCGGCAATGGTAGAAATTGAGCTTTGTTCCTGATTTTTGCCTACGCGTGTTCACCGCGCGGTCTGTTGTTATCTTTCACATCTCATAGCTTGCTTCCGTATGAATGTAGCTTTGTCACGCCAATTAGATTAATAATAATTAAGCAGGTAGTCCTAGGCAAAACTTTGCAGGAGTCACGCGTTGGACCTTCTGACCAGAAGTGGATCCAGCAATTTGGCAACACCGGGTTCCCTCTATTTAAACCTATGTTTAATAATCGATTCTTTTCAAAAGACCTAGCCTCTCCAGGAATCAATACATTTCCATAGACAGAAACATTTCCATTTTTAATTGGAGAAAAACAATGTTTCCAATTTTCTGGATCCACCGATGCTTCTGACAAGGCCCGGATGATCACTGACTAGGAGGCAAAACATTGAATTTAAAATCGTGAAAAATCATTTACTCCTCTTTCATTAGTGGGTTTAAAAAGGTGTTCGCCGTAAGTTTAATGCAGCACAATTTCAAAGAATCTAATGCTAATCTAATGAATAAGGTCATCGGGAACCCTAACATCCCTTGCGTTTAAGTCTCCAAGAAATCCATCCGCAGGTCAGTGTTGCGATTCGCGCGAGTTGACAAGTTTTTTCCCCTCCACTCACACGCATTTGAAACATCGTATGTTAGTTGAGGAGGCCTTTCTTATCGAGGAATCAGTATTTAGAATAGCTTTAAACGGAAGAAAAACAAATGCCACCAACTCGCGAGAACCAATTCTGCCCTAGGATAGCAAAGAACTCCTGCACGGAAGACCCACTTTTCCTTGCATATATACTGATGAATTTCTAACGCCTTTATGACGCTCCGTAACGCTGCGTAAAGTCTATCATAAATTCTTCACGTAAGTTTGTAAAGCTCCTCGGATCATTTGACTCAACTCGATAAAAACCGTTTTCCTAAAAAAAAATTGCCTCCGGGTCCTAGGACCCCTTTTTCGGTTGACGGCCACGTTGCTGGTGGGATGCTGCCGATCTTATCTTGCATATTAATTTTTCTGACTGCGAATTGGAAGTATTTATGCTAAAACGAACTATGTTACACACAAACCCTATGCACATAGTTCATTTTAGCACAAATGCGTTTAATTGCGAATCGACTAACGTATAAATAACAAATTCTAGTCAGGCCTCGCAAGACGGAAGCCGAGATAAATCAGTCACATCGCGTGTATTTCCAACGGAGAATGACGCAATGCTGGTTTGTCTTCGACTGACCTTGATTGAGTTAACAGAGCCCGTAGGGAGAGAGCAAGGCTAGAAAACTATATTTTTTCAAAGACCCAGTTTGCCGACATAATGTGTCCTTTGCGCAGGTCATAGACACAGAATCTGGTCCTAATAACTAAACCCCTCAAGTCAGTAGAAAAGAATAGAAACTGCTCTATTGTAATATTTCAACGCCCTGTATTAATAAAGGTATATACTGCCGTGCTAAGGAAAAACGCCGTATGAAACTTCGCCGGTTGCCAAATTTCCTTTCATTGAATACGAATTTTCGGGAAAATTCGTGAATATTTTCCGTTACATTTTTCAGAGAATATTCTTTACAATTGGATCTATATCATCTGAAAATTTTAAGTGAAAATTATCATACCTCTGCTCAAAAATAAACATTTTATTGGAGAGAATTTGGCAAACTTTCGAATGTTCTCACGGCGTTTTCCCTTAGCACGAAAGTATAGCCCATTGAAAATCCCGTTGAATTTTCGGGTGGCGTTTGCGGTGTATCCCAAACAGCCACGCCTCCGTTAATATTAGGCTCGATGTTGGTTTGGTTTTTTACTTGATCTTGGTGTTTTGATAGATGTTTTTTCGCTAATCTATAAATTCCAGCCATCACAACATGTTTCAGTGGTTAATAAATTTGCACCCACTCGTTCCGCTCCGAGGTTAGAAGCTCCACCCAATTGGAGGCCTCTAAACTCACGTGACTACTTAACCAAAAGGCAGGATATGGTCCTTACGTAAAAAGGAATAAAAAATGGAAGAAACAAAAATTCAATTGCAGAGAAGATTGGCCCATCATATATCTAAGAAATTTTCCGATAAAATCCGGCGTGAATGAATCGTAAAATAAATTACTAAAAAGAAACAGTCACGAAAAGGTAATGAGGGCTGGAAAAACTCATTAGACAGACGAGCACACTCATCCCTTAGGTACTAAAACAATCGATTAAACTTTCTTGATCTCTAATGGTAAGTGGATTTGGATGTTATATAACCCTCGCTGTTATGCAGATGCAAAAATCGTCAGGAGAGGCCTGATGCGTGGACCGCATAGTTTCGAGAATCATCGCGCCAAAAAGCTTGCGTCTATCTCGAAACAGCAACGCGGGCTCACGTCTTCTCGACATCCTGTTCGATAAATAAAAACGCACCTATTCACGTCATAACCCAGATCCGAAACGAGTCGTCAAAGGCTGTTGCCAAATTTCGGAGCAAAGATTTTTTGCAAGTTTTTTTGTCCACAACTTTATGTGGAAAGCCTTAATCAACCTTTTTTGCGGCTTTGAGATGGGAAAGCACCGTTTGGTCCGTGACGCGCAATGAATGCGTTTGAATGAAGATGGCCGCATCCCGATTTCAGCCGTCACTTCGTCGCTCCTCTGACGTAAGGGCGTACCTCGATTTTCGCATGAGCCCCAGAAAGCATGGATTTACATATAAACAAGGGGTCACGTAAAAATTGAGGTACGCCCTTATGTCAGAGGGACACAATTTTAGCGACTGGTAATACGCGCGGATAGGTTAGAGAAAAAATAAGAGATGGTGGCATTTCAGGAATCTTGGATCTCGTTAATGACGTGACGTAAGTGGGGGCAAATATTTTTGTCGTCGATTTTTTCGAAAATGGCGATTAATGAATTAAATTCATCAAAGTGTCTTAAATTATTTTTTGTATTGAATTACACAAAAATAACGAATTACCCCGGTTTGTTTCTCATACTTCAAATTTCATATTTCGCAGGAAAATTGACGCCATATTGTACCCACCTACGTCACGGTGTAAACAAAGAAGAAACTACCTCTATCTTTTTTTCTCTGTGTGCGTACAGGGCTCATGCTTTGCCTTGCGATCCAGTGTACCCGATGCCGTGCGTGACGTAAAAAGGGCACGAAATGCGAACTCCTATCGTGGCTCCTCTGACGTGAGAGCGTACCTTGATTCACACGTGAGCCCTGTTCTCTGTATATTTCTATGCTTTTCGGGTCTCATGTGGAAATTAAGATACGCCCTTATACGTCAGAGGGGCGACGCTGTATGTATACGCGCATTGATGCGCGCGTCATACCCCATAGGATCGTATTTTGACACCCGCACATTACACAATAGTAAAAAATGATAAGGTCCGTCCGAGCCATCAAAGTGTCGAGTTCCTACTTTTAATGATAACCAAAATACTGCCGTTTTCCACGAATTCCATCATTGACGTCATCAACCGTGGTAGCTGCATGGTCTTCTAAGCCTCTGGCTCATTGATCAGCGATCTAGGTGATCCACATATTATCACTCGTTTCTTCGTACATTGCAGACCTATTCTTCTGCTGCATGAACATGTAGCCGCTGCCAATTTTCCCGTAGAATAAGAATTTTTTTGAAAACTTGTCATTCTTTTCTTCGAATCACTCAAGTATTCTCAGCGAAATACATTCCGCGTCTCTGAAAGTTTCGAGGAAAAATATTCTTGACTTTTCTCGAAAATAAATATTTTGTCGGTAGAAATGAGGCAACCTTCCGATATTCATGCGGCGTTTCTCCGAAGCACGACCCTCGGACCCTATAGAGTATTCGGCTCTTGATTCTGCCTTTTCAAATCGATCTAGTTTTAAAAGACAGAGACAATAACACATGGCAAGTCTGGAGCAAAATTTTGCAAGTAGTTTAACAGGGGAAACATTTTGCTAAACCACACACTGATCATTTGCTGAACGTAGAATTATCAACCTTACCAAAAATATTCAAGGGCCAATAAAGCTGCTAACGAGTGGCTTGGCGTGCTTTGCGATACATCGATAGATCTACCATTTAAACAGATGGAAAAGAATCGATGATCAGCAATGTTCGCAACGAATACCTTAATAATCGATTCTTTACCACAACTTCAAATGGGGAAATTAATCGATCCTTGCTGATAACCTGTTTTTCGCGGTTCTAACTTAATGCGACTTACCGAAACGCATTTAACAGGAAGGAACCAAGCCACATCTGCTATTGCCAAATTTAACTGGGCAATTTAATATTTTTACGCGAGAACGTTCATGCGGGCTGAAAAATATTTTCCTCGGCCCTAATCCCTGAAAATTGGAAAAGCCTGGAGCATGGAGATCCCACGATGTCTACGGACACTAAAAATTGTCTAAAGTTGGCTAAATGTGCTAGAAACGAAGTCATTAAACCAGCAAGAAAAAAAAGAAAAAAAAAAACAGTTTGTGCGGATTCCTTTGACAATTTTAAGGAATTTGCTTCGTTATATGGAGAAAATTCAATAAATTTGCACGAAAATCCGCGCAACCGTTTTCAGGTAAAAATTAAATCGCCCAATTAGTGGCTTGGTTCCTTTCTGTCTAAAGCGGTCCTGTTAGTGCGTTTCTGTTAGGTAACCTGGTTCTATTTGACAACGTAGCGAAAGAGCACGATTTTGACCCGGAGGTGATGGCGCTCCTTGCCTGCTCGGGTGGACGGCCTTCGGATGTCACTCGAAACAAACAGATAAACATTGGTTCGAATCTATTTATAAGGTGCCTTTGGATTCACGAGCTGAAATTCGATTAACACTGCGCACAGAGACTGGAGATTTGAGCGCGAGGTGCAAAAATCAGCACTGTGCCTCTTGGCCGCTCCCAATCCCAACATGGGATTTTGCGTCGAGGAGACGCATGAGCCACGTCATCAACGAAAGTTCGGTTCGGTGGCTTGCGCGGCATGAGAGCTTAGGGGCGCCGGACCAGGGCCCCGCCCATCGGCAGACACCCGCGACGTCGTGTGTCGCGTCGTCGCACAATGGTTCGAGTCAATAGGAGAGGTCGGAAAAAATTTGGAAACTTTAAACACGTATAACTTCGTTTATACAAAACTATGAGGTTCTGAAAGTGGTTCCATTGGTATCTTCGTGAAATTTTCTTCCAAAACCACCTCTTAAAACGTATTGTGTGGCGAAATAATCATCAAAATTTGCAGGTTTAATCAAAAATTTCAAGTCCGACCGCCTTGATTGACTCGATCTACTGTGCGTTGTTTCGCGAAGGATGGAGCGAATCGGTTTCTCAACTGATGTCAAATCGCCGTATAGAACTACCGTGCTAAAAAATAACGTTGTATGATCTTTCGAGTGTTGCCAAATTTCCTTTGTTACAATACACATTTTTTGGGAGTCTATGTAATTATCCCCCCCCCCCAATTTTTCAGATGAATCCATTCGCAATTTGATTCAGGTCTTGGAAAATTTCAAGTTAAAATATCTATTCCTAAATAGCTTTAAATAAAAAAATGAAAAAGATGCTTTTTTTCGCGTGCAGGTGTCGGTATTTGAATTCATTCACGGCAGGCGTAACAAGATAACTATTCGACCACGGGTGTAGGCATATTGCCGCTAGCCGGATTGAAGGCGCATCACCCTGGGAAGGTAACTCCAGCGAGTTCCCATCCCTGCCACGCGCGACGCCGAAGTCGCCGCAAATCTAGGACTACGCTTCATGATTCTCGACTTTTTCCCCGGTTTTCACAATAATTAAAGGAAAATATCACAACAATTCAGAGACTCGGACGATGTTTAATTTCTTCCAGATTTAAAAAAAAAAAAAAAAAAAAAAAAAAAAAAAAGATTAGAGACAACAAAAATATCGCTTATGTTTCTATCTCACGATGTTTTGAAGGCGGTTGGCGCATGGCGCAGCCGCTAAATTCAACCACCAGCTTGCTTGGGGTGGGGGGTTTTATCACTGTACTAATTACTTCATACTGCACGGAGAGAAAAACCTCGTGCGTGGGACCCGAAGTTTAGGTCATATGGATCTCTGAAGTTTTCGGATTGAGCACCTGAACACTTTAGGCCTAGCTGTCGAGGTTCGGATCACACATCTGAAACTTCAGTTCTTACATCTGAAGTACTTCGGTTTTCACATCCGAAAAACTTCGGTTCTCAC
Organism: Bemisia tabaci; assembly: GCF_001854935.1. Taxonomy (NCBI): domain Eukaryota; kingdom Metazoa; phylum Arthropoda; class Insecta; order Hemiptera; family Aleyrodidae; genus Bemisia; species Bemisia tabaci. The sequence continues at coordinate 2,469,675 of NW_017552543.1, forward strand.
ATCCGAAAAACTTCGGTTCTCACATCTGAGGTACTTCAGATGTAAGAACTGAAGTTTCAGATGTGTGATCCAAACCTCAGCAGCTGGACCTAAAGTGTTCAGATGCTCAATCCGAAAACTTCAGAGATCCATATGACCTAAACTTCTGGTCCCACGCACGAAGTTTTTTTTCTCCGTGTGCGCGCACTGCACTATGAACGTCTCCAACGTCAGCCAAGCGTTGTCCTGAGCTGCAATTTTCAACGTTGACGTCAGCGATGGTCATCAATGACAAGCCAACACCGCGACTTTTAATGGCCGAGATACTGGTACTCTCATTAATATGCGGCTTACCACAGATATTCTTGTGCTTTCCATGATTGCCAAATCGCGCAGAAGTACACTTTCAATGCACGCATTCAGCGAGGATTTGCGATTTTTTAGGTATCATTATATACAATTTCGCGAGAAGCCTGAACATTTAATCTGTCATTACAAAATTGTCAAAATCCAAGAGAAAACTATGAGTCTTTAAGTACTGAATCCGTCGAGGATTCTCGTGGAAAGATTGAACGTAAAATATTTTTTATTTCAAAGAGAATCCTTTTGCAGATTGATGCCGCTCTGATTATTTCGATCCCTACACACGGTGATTTGGGAAGAAAGAAATGATGTTAAGACTTTGGGGTCAAAATAAGATTTTTCTCCCCGTACTATAGCATGTTCTCCAGAGCAGCTTTATCACCCCGGTGTTACGATCCTAGAAGTTTGAGGAAATTAATTAGTTTTTCATTAACTTTGTAACAGGGTTTGTGAATCAAGGTGTATGCAAACCGCTACCCGGAGGTGAATTAAGGCAGTCAGCTTACTTTTGATTTCAAAAAAGGAAAACTCACACATTTTTTTACTCTAATATAACATTTTTTTGGAATTTCTTAGCTTTGTTTTCCCTGCGAAATGGTGTGGATCCAGCACTATTTCTCCACCTTGTTACGTACTAGGCCATTTTTTAGTGTTCTTTTTTTCTTGCATGTTTATAGAAATAGTTTATTTCCTTGAGTTTAAGAGGATGGGCGCAAGTACGAGTTTAAGTGGTTTATGGAAAACTCTCATACTTCAAAAAGTCTATTTTGGTTAAAACAGTGAATTTTGGCATGATTGTACTTTATTTCAGCCACGCCTATAATCTTGCTAAGTATTAGAGAAATTTGTCGACCGGGCTGTAATGTTCAAGCCAGTTGCGTGCTTAGTCCGCGAAGTTGGCATGGCTTTGCAAGCTAGAAAAGTTCAGTCTTCCTGCGGGTCGTGATTCATTAACCGCCTTGTCACATTTTAGAGAAAGACACCATGCTGTTCATACCAAGACACGATGCTTATTGCTTAGTCCTTCTCTCGTTCCAAAGTTTCGATTAAGGACTTAACAATTCAAAGGTAGGAGGAGAACTCCACCAGTGGCGAGGCGAGAATGGTCTATTTTCGATATTTTCTCATTTTAAGCTATGGTAAAGAATCAATTTTTTAGGTATTCGTTGCGAACTCCTTGTTTATCGATCCTTCTCAATAGGTTTAAATGGTAGATCAATCGACATATCGCAAAGCACGCCACGCCACTAAACTTCCCAAGGATGAACCTCAGTTCAGACTCCTCCTTTTTGTCTGTAACATCATACGAGTATGGATTTCGCTCAAATTCATCTTATGATGTTTCACCGCATAAGATTCAAATTCGATAAATGAGCGGAATTGGTCTTTGACCGAAGATACTTCGTTATGAGAAAAATCTAAGCATGAGCATGTTAAAGGAGTATTTTCATGTATTTTTTGCTGAAAAATAAAAAAATGACTAAAGTTTTTTCCCCCGGCACGAATATTTTTCCGGAATTTCCCTCTACGCGATGAAGGAAAACTGATGTCACATTCAGCCATTTCACTAAAAATTCATCAGAATTGATGAATTATGAGATATTTGCCTCTCAGTGACTGGAGAGCTATATGGTAGTTTTTGAAACACTGGAGAGTTTTCTGTCAAAGTATCAATTTTTTTTTAAAATTCAGTTCTATTGTGGGGGTATAATCAACAGTGCCTATAGGACCTTAGGGCTCTGGACTACAATATGCAGTTCGACAAAAATGTACATATCGTTAGCTTTGCCTCCGTGGCCAGTAAGTCCAAGTGAGATCCCTGTTTCCGGCGACGATCACGTTTTAACATAAAAATAATACTGGTCTATTTTCAAGTGCCTAGAAGCATTACGATTATTCAAATAAATATGAAGTATAGTTAGCCTGAAACGTACCTACGCGAGTAATTTGATAATTTCAGAAAACAAGTCAAAACCGCTTATTTTTAACCTTGATTCAGCATAAACCAAATCATGTTTCACCCAACGCGGGCAGTACCGCTCAATGTGACGAACCCTTGAGAGAGGCAGGGTATGAGATTTTTGACTGAAATCGCAAATTTTTACATACTTATTCTGTGAAATTTTCAGTTCCTCAGGTGCGTCTTACAGCAAATTTCACGAGAAAACCAACTAAACCATTTTAAACATCTACGTTTTGTATTTTAACGGAGATATACGCATTTAAAGTTTTCATACCATTTATCCCTGGTAAAAATTGACGATAGGAGCTGCGTTTCAAAATACCGTAGGAGTTCTTAAAGCCGACTGAAGAGGGCCATAGAAAATCATGTAGCTTGCTGTAGAAAGTGGAAAAAATCATACGGCCGGGCTACACGAAGCGATAAAAAATTATACAGCCGGGCTATGGTTCCTATCGCCGGGCTTTACACTTTATCACCTGGCTGTTGCTTTTTCGCAATCGGCTATAAAAGGCTATAAGAAATTGAGTAGAAATTCTTGTGCTTTGTAAATCCTTAATTTTGTACGGAATCACTTTAATGTTTACAAAACGCACATTATATTTTCCTTTACTACATATTTTTTTTTCATAAATTAAAATGAGAATAATCCATACAGAGTGTGCAATCATTTCAAAGTCATGAGTTGAAAAACGCTGACTCCACGAGATTAAATATAAGAGCCTAACACAAAGCGGAGCGGCGGCGCACCGGCGCCTACAAACCTAACAGGGATACTTCACGCATTGCGCAATGCGTGAAGTATCCCTGTTAGGTTTGCAGGCGCCAATGCGCGTTCAGCGCTGGCTGCCCGCCCGCCCGCCGCGCCGCAGCGTGCCACGGCGTCTGAAGCAACTATTTCACACCAGAGGTATTGCACAGTATCATAAGAAATTGAAGGCGCTCCAACATATTAAGAATGACAGGCATCCTTCAAAAGTACGGAGCTTTCCTCGCAAAATAAATCAAGATACTACGGCACAAAAAGAGAGCGGTAGTCCAAAAACTAACTAAGTAAGTCCTGGTATCCGTATTTAGTAACGTTTAGTATAAACTTTATCGTCTGGCTGTTGCTTAATCGCCATCCGCTGTAAAAGGCTATAAGAAATTGTGTTGCCGGCGACAGAAGCTATTGGAAATCTTACAGCCGGTTGTAGGTCTGTGGGATTTTGGAACACAGATTCTACTGCCAAGTTTTACCAGGGATGTCCGACCGCTCCCTGACTCGTTCGTGTTTGCGCCACACCGCACAGTATATCGAGTTTATAGGAGAGGTCGGACAAAATTTGGAAACACTAAACGCTCATAACTCCGTTTATACAAAACTTCGAGGTTCTAAAAGTGGTTCCATTGGTTTCATCGTGAAATTATATTTCAGAAGCATCCTTTAAAATTTAAAATGTGACAAATAAACATCAAAATTTGCAACGCTTTGAATATTTAAAAAAAAGTGCAAGCATTGTATCGAGCGATATCGTACCGAATTCATTTTTGTGAGTAGAATTGTATTGTTTCTCAAGCAGAATGACAACTTCGTGGAGCTGTTATGATCGAAGGCGTCTCTGCTACCTGATTAAAAAACCGAGTAAAAAGCACGTGCGAGTATGACTGATAATTCCGTCCCGCTTCCTATGCGTCAAATGACAGGTTGTCCCACCCCAGAATTATCAGCGCTGTTTCCAGTTCGATATCCTGAACATATTTAAAGGAAGGGGGGGCTCAAGATACGTAGAACTTAAATTGACAGTTGAAATTTAAAAAATAGCACAGAAAAGATACTTTACCTATAAAGAGTTAATGATTTGTATGCAATCCGAGGGAAATTTTCATTTTTGACGCCGCAACCCGTAAACAAGGCTATCATACCCAGTGTCACAATATAGCAACTTCTCTCTACTCTACTTCACTTAAACCTCCTCCTTTGAAGTGTGTTCCTTACCTTGGAATCTAAATTTACACAGTAGTGCCAGTGCAGTATCGTTCTTCGCTGTTGGAGCTAAAAGTACCATTCTTTGGTGATATTTACTTGAGTTGACGCTGCTAGAAACAAATACAACACATTTATCAGTTTATCCGAGTGCCCCCCCCCTTCCTCCTCCACAACAATTCGTAGAGGAAGGAGAAGGAGGAAGAGAAGAGGGAGGAGGTCAGGAAGAAGAGGAAGGTGAAAGAAAAAAGGGGGAAAAGGAGGAGGAGATTAGGGTGAAAAGGGAGGAAATAAAGAGGATAGGAAGAAGAGCGGATAGAGGAAAAGGAAACGGAATAAACATTGGAAACTCATAATATTAAATATATTAAAGAAATGTTTCGGCTTCCACTACACGGTTGGTACCACACACTGGATCGAGTCAATTGGAGAGGTCGGACAAGATTTGGAAACCTTATAAGCTTATAGCTCCGTTCATGCGGCAATTTGAGATTATAAAAGTGGTTATATTGGCTTCCTCGTAAAATCTCCTTACAGAGACCCTCCTTGAAATTTAAAATGTGTCGAATTATACTTCAAAATTTGCAGTTTTAATCAAAAATTCCATGTCCGACCTCTCTTATTGACACGATCCACTGTGCGCCGCGTGCAAGTGCGTATTTTCTGCGCCCCTCACGACGCACAGTGGATCGAGTTAATCAGAGAGGTCGGTTATGAATTTTTTGAGTAAAACTGCAAATTTTGATGTTTATTTTGTCACATTGTGACTTTTAAGGGGTGTTTTGAGAAGGAGATTTCACGAGGAAACCAATGGGCTCACTTTAAAACCTCAAAATTTCGTATAAATGGAGTTATAAGCTTTTAAAGTTTCCAAATTTCGTCCGACCTCTCCTATTGAATCGAGCCACCGTGCGACGGGCCTGGACCGCGTTGCTGCGAATGACAATAAAATAATTTCTCTCCGCGGAGAACGTGGATCAGCCATCAGCGTCGAGATGGACTCAAATTAGTTTCGGACGCGCAGAAGAAGGCGAATTTCTGAGAAGTGGACGGTTCGCGCTGGAGAGGGGGAGCCAATGAGAATGCCATAAGATCATAGGAAAGGGAAGACCTTGACGGTGTTATGTCGCGTCGTGAGTCATTCGCCGCCAATCTCTAGTGATGCGGTCCGAAATATATTTTTCGGCAAACAAACACCAGGTCTGCCGCGGTAAAGAAGAACGCCGTATGAGCCTTGATACGTTGTCGAATTTCCTTCGATAACAACAGGATTTACTGGGAAATTTGTTAATATTTGTTTCCATAATTTTCGGACAGTTTTGCACGCATTCAATCCAAAATGTATGAAAATTTCACGGAAAAATATACTTAAATTGAGTCAAAAATATATGTTTTTTTTTCAAGGGAAACTTGGCAACTCTCGAATGTTCACACGGCGTTTTTCCTTAGCCAGCACGGCAGCATAATAGACTGATTTAGTGGCTGCATCAATCGTTTTAATAGCTGTTCGACAGTCTTAATGTAAAAAGATGTAAATCCTCGTTGTATGTATATTCTTGCCAGGGTGATGTCTAAGTTCTTAGAATAAAAAGGTCTTCCTAATAATTTTATTTGATTTCCTGCTTTTTTTTCTGTTCCAGATTACATTCATGATTACGTTGAGCACTATGTCCACTCCGCAGCCAGTATAAATGATCAAAATATTGAAGGTTAGTGGAATAAAAATTGACTGAATGTCAAGAGGGATATTATCTAAAAAAATCAGCAGACTTTGATTATTTTGTAATTTTTGAAGGTTGGAGGGTTTCTCATTTCAAAATAAAGAGTCTGTTTGGTGCGCTACTATAGGAAAGTAGAAGTTACCGCACCTCGGTAGATCTCCGTAAGTTCACAAGAATGTAAACATCTTGCAAGCTACTCAAAAAGAAGAGTCGCTCATAAAACTACGAGCTAAAGAGGCCGTAGCGCCTTCATTTTTTTCCTATGCAACGCGCACAACCATAGAGCCTGTATAGTTGTATCAAGGTATTTTACTCGTACTTTTATCGCTATCTCAACCAGATCAATCAAGGTATCAACAGAAGGTATTTTCTCCAGACTTCTTGAAAGTATAATCCTTTTATTTCATTCTAATATGCGAATTACATACTTGCTGTACTAAAACAGAACCATAAGATAACAAAAGCGCGATTGAAATCGACGAAAAAAAATAAATATTGTAAAATTGAAGCCTTTTCCACCACTAATTGAGTTTTATAAACATCGGAATTTTCTATTCACATCAATGTTTTCTTTGTTACAGAATTGCTCAGAAATCTTTATTTGTTGGTAGCGTGTACGTTAATTATTTCCGTCATAGTATTGGGCACCGTTGTGGGAGCGTTAACACTTTACTACATTCGGTACCGAAAACGAACACATCAACACTTGGAATTTGAAGAGAAAGCTTATCAAAAGAAACTTGCCACAGCTCAGGTAACATTTAAACCACACTAGAATTTCTTCCATAGCCAATCACATCATCATCACATCTTTGTCTAATTTCCCTAAATAGTTTTTGAACAGAGAAAGAAAGAGGACGTCATGAGGAATTTTAGCGTCTCTACTGGGGAAAAATGACTCTTTTGCTAGGCGCTAGAATGACATCACTTAGATTTTGGGTAGGACCGAGACCTAACTTCGCAAAACCAGACTCTTATCCGAGCAGAGCTGGACTGGTATATCATTACCTACTGAAAGTCTAGATGATGCTTTTTTACCTAGGTACTTTCAAGACCTATCTCTGTGTGGACGATGCCTTTCATTTATAAGAAAATAACGAAGAAATTATGAATAAGAATAAACATGAATGTGGTCTAATGATCTTAATATCCGCCGCCGCGCCAACCGCACCGTGTTCGGCGCAATGCGTGAAGTATCCCTACAGTCTTGTAGGCGCTATGCGTTTCACGCTGACCGCTACTGACCAAGTGACCGCACTGTTTTTGACGCAATGCGTAAAGTATTCATGGAGTCTTGTAGGCGCTAATGTGTGCCATGCTGTCCGGTGCGCCGATAGGGCTTCTCCTTTCCATTCAAGTTCTCGCCATCATTGCTCTCTGCGCCGTGCCGCTCCAGGCCAAATTGCGTGTTAGGTTTCTCTCTTAACTTGACTAATGAAAGGCGCTGTCTCTTGAATCTCCGAAAGACGAACAAATTAGAAATTACTATACTTTAACTCTCAGGAAATGAGAGATTTTTTCGCCTTTCCTCATTCGTGATTTTTTTCCTGAATCGGATTTTTTTCTTGATACCTACATTTGAAAAAATTACAACATTTGCCCCCCCCCCCTAAATTTGCCGCCATGGGCCGCGGCCCATGTGGCCACCCCCTTAATCCGGCCTTGCGTAACATAGCCGCCCTACATAGCCCGTTAGTACAGCTTCCACGGCCAGAGTTTTTTTCAGTATGCTTACTTTCTATGCCCCAAATGACAGGCTCACTTAAGACAACTCGCAAGAATATGTGCTAATCGGTGATTTTTTTCCGATTACAGTATGTTTCAACGATCAATAACAACCGGAATCCACCTGAGCCGGCAGCGACGACGACAACGACGACGTCACACAGCATAGCGCACAATCAAGTGGCCCCGATTTCGACGATCACGCCGATCCGGGGTGACCACCCTCTCCGACTGGACATGCCGGTCAACTCGCGGAGCTACCAGTCCAGCTTGAGCGTGCCCACCAACAAAACGGGGACACCGCCCAGCGCCAACACCACCACCACCTCCATCACCACGAAATATCCCTCCGAGGACAGGACGCTCGAGTACGTCTACGACAACCTGGCCCTCACCCCCTCCCCCGTCCTCAACAAAGAAACCTCCACTAGCCACAAAATTGAATCCCGGCTTTAACTGCAATTTTTAAAAATGTTATGAATTTTTTTCGTAATCGATTTTCGTCTGACCGTCCTCTGGGAAAGGGGCCTCAGCTTAAGGGGCAAGCCCTGAGTTGGATCGAGGAATCTGATTTTGACGGTAAACTATGTCGGTCTCTCTCTCTCTTTCTCTCTGTTAGTGCCCTTGAAGAACCACCTAAAAAAATTAGGATGAATCAATATCCTAGTTGTTTGAAGATGCGCGACGACGCTTATATGTTTGTATTAGCTGCCACTACTTTAAATTTTACCTCCTGGAGATGTTAAACAGCTAGCTGAAGAGATATTTGAGACCAAAGTTTGTGCAATCGAAATCGAAGTTCCCTTCCTTTTCTTTTAAAAAAAATGGATGACCTGCCGTTGAATGTGTCGACCCATCCTCCTAAAGCTCACGAAGAGAGAAAGAGAGAGAGCGACAAAATTTCGAGAGAACTGAAAAAATTGATGTTTTACGCTCATATTCTCACATGGGCGTTAGTCGCTAGATTCGGTAGTCAATCCACGTATGTGCCTACATTTAATACTCAACCAGACTCATCATGCTGTTTTTGAAATATTTTATTGCAACCTAAGGTTTCTTTTAGTTCTTGTTTAGTGTTTATGGGTAGATCTCCTCACTCGTTGAAAAAGGAAAGCGTACATAAGGATCAAGCTTGATTTGATTTTATGACACTTATTGTAGTTTTACTCGTGCATGTCTAAATTTGAGCGCAATAAAGTAACTGCATTTATGTAGTATGCTTTCCTTTTTTAGAAGTAAATAAACGAGGAATAATGATGAACGATTGGTGATTATAGTTCAGTATTATATTTTTACTTTGATTTGTTCTTCTCTGAAACCAATTTATGGGCTCAAAGCTGAGTAAGTCTTTCAGTGTACATTATTACTTATGAAAATGCACATTTGTAAATTAGAAGTTCAAAAATAGTTCGGAAAGTAAGTAGTTTTCTTTATGAAAAATTTAGGTAGGTAGAGTCAGTATGTATATTTACAAAAACCATTCGGTTGATTCAATCGAAAAAATTCCATACATCACATTCCATTGGTTCATAATTATAGGCGTCCAAGTTTTAAACAGTTGTAGAACTTTGACTAAAGGTGAATCCAAAGGGGGAAGGGCATAAGGGGCGCACGGTACTCCCCCCTTCCGTTCGCCCGAAAAAACCCGGGAACACCCTCAAAGGGTAAATTCTACTTCCGCTAAACACCCCCCTCCCCTGCGGGTGGGGCTAAGGAAAAATCCGACCCCTCATTCAACATGTCCGGATCCGCCGATGACTTTAACTTGACAACACTGTTGAATTTTATTGTGAATTTTCAAGTTATTTAAGTCTTAACTAATTACTAATAAGTATTTGTTTTGTTATTTATTATTTTTTAGTTTGAAGTTGATGAGTTAAAGAAAAAATCCTCATAGGTACTTATTTCCCAGTTTAGAGCTGAAATAAATGAATTCAATGCCCATTTTTTTTTTTTATATTTCATATTTTCAAGTGCCTGGTTTAAAATAAATTGACTTTTCACAAATAAGCAGCACTCAAGTGCCTGTTCCTATAATATCCTTACGATTTTAGTTATTTTACTAATTTGTTAATTGGTGCCTTTTTCAATGTAAAGTCGGAAAAAACGAAAGGAAAAAAATTGTTAATAATGGCGATGCATGAATTCCAGGCCTCACTCTCAGTCATGTGACACATCTATCCGTTCTTTATTAGAAGTCGCCACTGCGTCTGGCTCTCGACTATTTTCGTATTCAAATAGTATTATTTGGGCACTGAGCAATACATTTTGGTTTAAGTTTAGGATTATAATATTAGTACATGCAACAGCTGTGATCACCTATCCCTGTAAGGTGGGTAAAAGGAATTATCTTTTTTTTTTCTTATTTATTTATTTTTTTATTTTTCTTTTAGGTTTTTGATCATCTTAGTTTTTACTTGTAATTATAGACTAATTTTCCAGGTGAAGATTTTTTAGCTTCAATGAGAAACCGTCGTTTGCCTAGAAAAAAATTTATGCCTAATAAGCTTGACCCTTCTTAGCCACCTTTTTCATTTTCACACACACGCACACACCAATCTCATGGTAACGCAACACGTGGTAAACGTGCCATGTTAATACAACTGATGTAGCCATATTTACGAAGAGTATTGTAATATTAGGCAAGCAAAAAATGAATCAGGTAATGATTCTGGAGGGTCATTTATAGCATTAAAAATCGACAGATTTTTCCAGCTGATGTATGAAACTTTTTGCAGGAACTGCTTGTTTTACTTGAGTTTGTGTCTCGATCAAAGATCTTAAGTGGTTTTCAGTCGAAGCAGGAATGGTAAAACTCATTGTCATCACGATCAGAAAATTCTATACCTTTAGAAATTCTAGTTTTTAATTAAGTAACGTGTAAAACTTGAACTTTGAAATATAATGAGGAACTGACAATATTCATGAGTACACTGTTTATTGAAATTTTTCATTTGAATGTAAGGAATTTTTAAAAAATGAACATTTATTTCCTCATGGTTTTTCTATTATTTTCAAGCTTTTCAGTCTCCCTGCTATTTTGCCACTCTTGAAACAAAAGACTGTAATTTTAAGACCGAGTAATTGAAGGACGATCGTTACGTCAACTCTCAGCCTCCTTTTTTTTGGGTTCGGAAATTCATTTAAATTTTTCTCACCTCCTCTCCCTCAATTTCATTTTAAAATAAAACAGGAGCTCTTTTGCAATAAGTGGAAGCTGAATTTCGATCATCTTTTGTCAGTTCCCTGTATTTATTTCCATTTTTTTTATATATTCAATTGTTGAGTGTAAATATTTTGTAAATAATTCGTTATTGAATCAAATTGTTAGAACATTGAACGTCTAATGATATAAAACCCTTGGTCAGTATAATCCGTCCATTAAATTTACTGCAACAAGAGTATTATATTTTTTGATAAGTGTAAGTATCACTGAGATTCATTGTTAATTTTAAATGTTTCATTTAATGTATTTTCTTCAACTGCTGTACTATTTTAATACATTTTTTTAATATTACTTCAATCTAACGTTTTTTCTTTATAGTAATTTGTAAACTACCCCAATAAATAACAAAGTTTTTAAAATGATTGCTGTTCTACTCGAACTTTCTGGGCCTATGCAATCCTGCGGACTCCAGGTTCACCATAACAGTCAGGTGTATTAGAGCCCATCGAATCATACAATGCTTCATCTAGCTACAAGAGATTAACTAAAGCCTCTAAACAAGTTTTTAGTGTGAATAGCTCTATATTTCATCTTAATGATCAGAGGCAGGCTCAAAACACTAATTGCAGAAATGCGTATCTCGTGATCAAGTGTCAATTCTTAATGCTGAAAATGCAAGTGCCGGATTTCTGCCGTATTTTCCAACAGTCCGAAAAATTATTCAAAATGCTGTTGGAGTCCAAAAAAACATCTTATTCTTGCTATCCTTAAAAATTATTTCCCTTCTAATGACAACAGGGAGTAATGTAGACAGTTCAATTGCTCTCCTGAAAAATCGTGTTTTCCGAGATACACACTTCTGCAGTTTCACCATCGATATGTTCTCCTATTCTGCCGTGCTAAGGAAAAACGTCGTATGAACCCTCAGGCAATTTTCTGGTAAACTTATGAATATTTGTTTCCAATTTTCCAGATAATTTTGCTCGCAATTCCACCGAAAAGTCTTGAAAATTGCAAGGAAAAACATTCATAACTTTCTTCGAAAATGAACATTTCATCGAGGGAAATTTGGCAACTCTCGAATGTTTATACGGCGTTCTTTCTTAGCACGGCATTATTATGCAGGTCATTCGTTTTTTTACACACTCGTATATATTATTATAAAATAAACTTACATTAAAATGTCAGTAGTGTACCATCATACTGAAAAAAACCATTTTTATGATCGCCTTTCAAGGCCAACATCAGGTTTAACATTTCTCTGACACTCGTTGCGGTGCTGATTTTATACTGATCATTTAACTTTGCTGTTTAGCGAGTATCCACGGTACCCGGGTAAATGGATTCAACCAGTATGCACTCCTTCCTGACGACTAAGCTCATGGATTGAGTGGCCACATTCAATGCCCCTGGTAAAAATTGGCGATAGGAGCTGCGTTTCAAAATACCATACGAGTTCTTATAGCCGACTAAAGAAGGCTATCAATAATCATATAGCTGGCTGTAGAAAGCGGAGCAAATCATATAGCCGGGCTGTACGAAGCTATAAAAAAGTATACAGTCGGGCTATAGTTCCTATCGCCGGGCTTTACACTTTATCGCCATTGGCTAGGCTATAAGAAATTGTGTAGAAATTCGTGTGCTTTGGAAATCATTAAGTTTGATACGGAACTACCTTAATATTTACAAAACACACATTATATTTTCCTTTAAAACATATTTTTTTTCATAAATTAAAATGAGAATAGTCCATACAGAGTGTGCAAACATTTCAAAATCATGAGTTGAAAAACTCTGACTCCGCGAGATTTAATATTAGAGCCTAACACAAAGCGGAGCGGCGACGCACTGGCGCCTACAAACCTAACAGGGATACTTCACGCATTGCGCAATGCGTGAAGTATCCCTGTTAGGTTTGTAGGCGCCAATGCGCGTTTCGCACTCTCTGCCCGCCCGCCGCGCCGCAGCGTGCCACGGCGTCTGAAGCAACTATTTCACATCAGAGGTATTGCACAGTATCATAAGAAATTGAAGGCGCTCCAACATATTAAGAATGACAGGCATCCTTCAAAAGTACGGAGCTTTCCTCGCAAAATAAATCAAGATACTACGGCACAAAAAGACAGCGGTAGTCCAAAAACTAAGTAAGTCCTGGTATCCGTATTTAGTAACGTTTAGTATAGACTTTATCGTCTGGCTGTTGCTTAATCGCCATCGGCTATAAAAGGCTATTAGAAATTGTACAGCCGGCTACAGAAGCTATTGGAATATTACAGCCGGCTTTAGGTCTATGGTATTTTGGAACACAGATTCTACTGCCAATTTTTACCAGAGGCAGCCTAGAAAGTAAAAACACAATGAAAAGTAGAAAATTAAATCAATCTTACTAATGACTAGACAGCCGCAAAGATTGCTCAATTTCTTTACCGAGCTTCTGAAATCCCGCCAAAGTATTTTAGTTTTGACAAACTGGTACAGATATTGATGGTACAACTAAAAAAATATGGGTGCCCGAATGTCGTAATTATTTCCACTCATATACGTAACCGCCCCCTTTAAAAATATTAAACTAATTCATTTTCTTGCATGGCATATTTAGACAAACATGTTAAATAAAAAGTTAAGTACAGGGATATCATGCAAAATTTTTCGAAATAAAAATAGATCGGTTTTCTTGCATTATAAAGACACTCTTGTAATGATTTACCTTACTTATTTGGATAAAATTTAGGTAGGTACTTTTATGAAAAAAAAAAAAAAAAAAAAAAAAAAAAAAAAAAAAAAAAAAAAAAAAAAAANAAAAAAAAAAAAAAAAAAAAAAAAAAAAAAAAAAAAAAAAAAAAAAAAACATCCCATGTTACCGAGCAGAAAAAAATGATAAGACTGAGTTAACACGATAACTTGATTTCCCTAATACTTTTTACGCCAAACGGATAAGGAACTAGATATTTTCCGAACTCATACTGTAATTAATGATTATTCAGCTATCACCTGTCATTAGGAAAAACATATTCAGAGAATTCACTCGAGATAAAATTCGAATAAACCGGAACGGGGTTAATAATTTTAATAAGTGTATCCGGGTTTATCTCACACTCAAAATATTTAAAAATATATTTTTTAAGTCATCTGGATTACGCATAAGCAAGGAAAGTTGCCATCGAGAGAGTTGATTTGAGGTGGTTTCATATGTACCCGTACTCTCCGAGGGATCAAACATTGCAATGTACCATTGCAAATCATAGAGGAAAAAAAAAGGAGGTGTTTGCATATTGAGGTTTGTTTACCCTGTGACGTAGGTCGGTACAACCTGGCCAGCGAAATCCGGAATTCGAAATATGAAAAACGGACCATAATGTCCGATTTTTTTACTTAAATCAACTCATGATATAATTTCAATCACTTTTTATAGAATGACTTTTTTCCATAAATTACACCATTTCCAAGAAAATCGATGATAAACTTCGCTGTACCGACCTACGTCATCAAAATAATTCCAAGATGCCCGAAATGCAAACACCTCCTTTTTTTTCTCTGTGATTCCAAGTAGCCGGCTACACAAATTAATGTGGTAATTGCCGCTTTGACCCAGCGATCTGAAAACTACATATATTAGGTAGTGTGTAGCATCGAAAACTAAATTTTTTATATCAAGGTTGATTTTTCCGCTGTAGTTAACTATTCGAGTTTTTATTTGAAGGGCAATTCTGCCTGAATTACAGCCCCTCTCTTTTTTGAATTAAACAAATTAACATCAGGGCAAAATTGTGTGCTCCTTTCGTACTAAGAGTGCTTTGTACCCCAATCAGGTAAACAGCACCCATCATTGAATGGACTGTGGCAATGCTAGTCTCCCCCTCCCATTTAATTTCATCAAAAAAATACAGGGAGGGGGAATGTGTACTAATTTTTTACTATTTTATGCCGCAGAGGAAAAATTAATATTTGAAAAGAAGGGAGGAAAATTGGAATCTCAAAATTTGGAGGGAGTTTATTTGGAATTTGGAGTTTCGATATGAGGCGACTCGCATTAAAAACCCCTTATACAGAAATTCTGCAACATATAGTATGCAAGGGCGCCACAGGCCGTGAATCTAATTTGCTTATATTTTATTGCAGTGTACGGCTACGGATATACGGAGAGCTATGGCGTATTGCACGCTTGCATACTAAGTTGCAGATATCGTGTTTGAAGGCGTTTTTAATATGGGTCATTTCGTCTCATGTTGAATGTCGGCTCGCAACCGCGGTGCGGGGGTTTGAGGTGGCTGACTTTATTTGCTTGGGATTGCAGGAAACAGTATACAGCTAGTTTTACTTCCATACAGAAAAATTTCTGGTTGGGAGTTCATTTTTCACGAATATCAATGCTAAAAAGGCGTGTGCCTTTATTTTATTCCCATTTACCATGTTGGTAAATCTTGCCAATGGTTACATTGGCCAGCAAGAGTTAAATTTGTAATAGTTTAGGATCATAATCGGGGTGTAATTAGACGGATTTAACCAGAGTCAGAGTTTCATCAGAATAATCGGACGTTGCCTAATATTCTCCATTTTTTTTTTAAACAAGAAGCCCAAGCAATATTAAGAATTGAAATTTTGTAAGTTTATTCTTCATAATCTAGGGTAAATTCATGGGACATTTAACAACGCCAAGTCAGTTGCCCGGTTTGCTTTGTGATAAACTGATTGATCTGTCATTTAAACCAATGGAAAAAAATCAATAAATAGGGTATTTGCAACGGACACCTTAATAATCAACCTTTCAAGGTTCAACTGGGGAAATATCGATATTCCACCATTCACGCCACGCCACTGCGTCAAGTAGTTTATTGCTGTATTAATAAAGTTAAAAATGAGAGAAAATTGGGCACCGAAAATGCATTTGGGCCGATTTCGGTTAAGACCGTCTACTTTTAGAGCTAATTCCAAAAATGTCAATGCGATCAGTCCGGGTTTGTCCTTGCCGGGAGAATCAAAATCTCCCCCAAAAGTCGGGTCATTTCAAGAGATATTAAGTCATTCGGAAAATTGGAGCATGACGAATACAAAGTAGAATCGTTGTCAGTCTCATAAACCCAAATGACGCTACCTAATTGTCATCCATGATACGCCTAAGAATTTTTCTTGCTATTTCTGATAAGAAAGGTTTTCCGGTATGATACCGTGTACTTTTAAAACTCTAAAAATAAATTCTTAAAAGTTCAGTTAAATCCAAAATGTTATTATCGTCCCTTGAAATAAGACGTGGGTAGAAAAGATTCAGCTATCAATGTTAGCGCCGGAAACTTGAAATGATGAATAGTGTTGTTTCTTCTTGCCATAGTACTTTTCCTTTTCTGCAATACATATTTCAACACTTTGATTTATTTTTTTCGATACAAAAATCACAAAGACTAAATCTACATGAAGGTTGGTGGTAACAGGAGAGAAAATTTATCAAGAAAGTATAAAACATCAATGGGGCGGACTAACGCTACAAGCTGTCATTTTTGAATTCTCGCGCCGTTTTTCAAAATTCCAAACGAGGAACACTAGCGCGGCACTCGTCGAACTAGAGAAAAAGTGGACTGAAACGAACCAATTGTGAAACTAGCTACCCAATCACGCAATAACTTCCCTCTCTTTTCTGGCCGCCCGATTCACGTCGGTGGAATTATGTGTACGTATGAAAATGGCGATAAATTTCGTTCATGTGATTGAATAACTCACATTTTTCGGGACTCGGAAATTGAATATTTACGGTAAAATTAAGTTTGATTAATCAAATTTAAGTTCGTGTTGAACTTCCGCGAGTGTTTGCTCATCGCGAGTGAAATTAATCGGGTGTCGTTAGCAACTTCTCTCTGATTACCGCCCGATATCCGACACGAGTTTCAGTCCGAAATTGACCGAAGGCTTCCTCCTTGAGCAAATCATAAGGTGGTGCGAAATTTTCCGATTTATCTCTGTTCATCCGCGAGTGCGAGGACTCTCAGTGTCTATAATGAATTTTTTCAGAAACTTTACATAGTCAAGATTGAGTGCAAACCATCAGTTTATCATTTTTAGGCTTAAGTTTTTTTTTTATTTAAGATGCAAGAAGTCCATCTATGAGGACTCCTAATTCATTTTTGTACACGTTGCCATGCATAACCCTAGACAACCCACTAATCACAAAACAACAAATCAGCAGTACCGGTATCCACCCACACGTAAGTAATTTTTAATTTCTACATCTTGTTGTAATGTTTACATCCCATACCAAGGTTATGGAAGGCATTTAGTTGGTCAATCAGAACTGGCCTCTTGACATGGCAAGCAATGCTGGTCATAGCCTAAAACAGCCATCAAACCACTCCTTTTCTCATTTTCAACTACCCAGACCTTTTCCGTCAATCGTATGCTCGCTACATGAAGGATCGGACCCCTGTCCTTGCTGGGGTAAAAATGGTTCGCCAGTTGCGGAGCTCAGACTTAAAAATAACCTATATCCTGTTTCATAGCACTGGACTATTTTGCTTACAAGTATGTCCATCACCTTTTCATCTGTTGATTTGACCATTGCATTGTACTGTTCATACATTATCTAGTCCAACAATTACTGCGCGCCTGCCAAATTTTCCATTCTATTCAGTTTACCCAAGTCAGAGAATATAACCTTATTTTATCAGCTGGTCGCACCCCTCTTTAGAATGGTGTCCCCGCTTCATTCACTTGCCATTCCTTTACGAGTATTGCACTCAATCCTTTCTTGACATTTGTCATGTATTGTGCACACTATATTTTATATGTGCCAGATTTGCACTAACCGCAAGAGAATTTGTCCTATGTCCCTCAAGGACATGTGCTAGCCTATCCTTCATGAGAGCCTAGCGTTTTGGTTCAGTTATTCCTCTAAATGCGTGATATATTCATTTTATGCATTTATCTGATCCATCACTTGGGCTGATGCCTCCTCCTAGTCAGCAGATGACTACTTCTCTTCATGGTCTTGTTTGACTCGGTCAGACAGTGTTGCTTTTTGTAATCAGCCCCTCTTGACTTCTAGTAATTTAGTAAATGAGCAGCTAGTATTACGGATGTAAATTGAACTGTAGAAAGTCAGTAAAATCAACATTGAAACCATTTAAGTCACCGTTTTCTTTTCTCCTAAGGCTCTGCTTGTCCTGTCTGCCATAAGACTTAAAATGTCTGGTGGGGGCAGAGAAGTTGTTAGGTTGTAGTTTGTTCAGTTGGTGAACTCATTGCATTTTAGCTGCAAGTTGTGTCATTTTATCAGTTCTAATCAACTTACCTACTCGAGAGTTTGCCCTACTTAGATTTGAGACAGATTTTGAAAATTGGCTTCTTCTAAAACAGAATGGATGAATTACGTAAGATTTTACTCCAGTTCTCAGATTTGATGAGGTTGTCCTCGATTTGACTTTCTAGTCTGTGAAATTTTCTGTGGCTTTAACCATTATTCTCGTTGTGACGAGCTCTACTACATACAAAGTTTGAACGTGTTAACCAAGTAGAACTGAATTGATCAGGTTGCAGATGTCAGGTTTGTCACTGATTCAATGCGTTAAATCCGAAACACTGCTTGGCTCTGTACCACAACACAGTTTCCATTAATTTTAAGCGAGAGTCAAAAAGTGGAGATTGTATAGATTTAATCATGTTCTCAGCTCAGGTACAAACATAAGAGTTTTTAACTCTTTATTTTCAGACAATTGAGATCCCTGTTTAAATCGAAAGTCTCGGAATGCCTTAGTTGCATGTTTTGATAGGTTGTAGTTGTGGCATAGCCTCTTTTACATGAAAAGGTCAAGAAGGTCAGTATTTTTGTTAGTTCAGCACAGAGATCTCTCGTGAATTGTAGACAAGAGGTTTATGAGCATTTTTCGTCGCGAAGCACTTTTTAGTAGAATCATCGTTTCCCAATCCCATAACTTTCTTTTGGAAATCAACTCCAGGTTTTGATTTTGGGTTAAAGATGGTTGACGAAGTGAAGTTTTAAGACTGACAGTCCAAAGATTTTAAAAGATTTAGAATTCTAAAACCGATCAATCCTAGGAAAGTCTTGGCCAAGATATATTTATGGGTTTTCTTTTCGTAGATGGTCAGTAAGATTTACCTGCAATAACGGAGTATTCTCAAAGGAGAAGTACTTATTCTGGAGATAAAATCTTAGGTGTATCCCAATGTTATCGATACTTAAGAACAGCTTTCGTTTCATTTTCTTCCCCGCCTATTAAATCGAACATTGAGAATTGGAGGTCGGACCACTCAGGGTTACAGTCAAATTGTATATTCAGTAAGAAAGGCTTGCACTGTTGAAATTTATAGACTTTCAAATAGTGTTGGATCATTACCTTCGAGGAAATGGTTGGTTGTTGCAACCTCTTTCTCAGGTGAGGGATTGCAGAATCATTAGAATTCAGTGTATTTAATAATCATTAAACAATTTAGAGGTTTTAAGTTATCAATTTTGTAGACCTCCATGACAACAGGCACTCAGTGACCCACTGGCATGAGAGTGGTTAGAACGTTTTTATGAAAAGGTGGGACGAAGGGACCCTTCAAAGCCTTACGGGATAGTCCTCAATGGCCCCTCAATCCTATTTAACAGCTTCTTAGAGCAACAACGTGTCTGGAGAAGTCTAACACCCTCCACCACCCAGTGGCGTAGTGTGAATTGCGATGTATCGATCGATATATAATTTAAACCTATGGTAAGAATCGATTATTAAAGTGTTTGCTGCGAACACCCTGTTTATGGATCCTTTTTCATAGGTTTAAATGGCAGATCATTCAATATATCGCAAAGCATGCCACCACCACCACCATGTCTATGCCCATGTTCATTTTAACGGGGATTTTCACATTATACCTCTTTTAAAACTAAATTTTACTCATCTCTTTAGGCAGCAACCAATAACAGGAAAGACACCTGCACCAGTATACCTAATTGATTAACTTAATTACAAGTTATTCCTTGGAAAAATTAGGGCGTAGCGTATGCAGCAAATCTGTGATGTTTAAAACTGTTCAAAATTCGTGATCAGCAATTTATTTTTGATGAAAACAGACTGTCAAAAATTTGGGGGGAGGGGGGTGGCAATAGTATGCTTAGTTCAAGAGAAAATTCAATCTCTTAAATTTTCTAGTTTGCCTCGTTACTTCAATGATGTGTCTATGATTGAGTATTTGCTACTCTTGAAGGTGGCTGATGAAATCCTAACGCTGAGACAGCATGGGCAAAGTTTCCTGGATCAAATGAAAATTTTACCGCAGGATATGAAACCTGTTATACCCTCATATCAGTGTGTCCATGATGTTTTTTGTTTTAAAAAGAGTATTTGCTATCTCAACAATTGCTGGTGAAGCGTAGTATCTGAGTCGCACTGTTTTTGAAGAATTTAATGTAAGGTAAACCCCCTCCCTCCAAACTAAGAGTAACCATGTGAATTTGTGTATTCAAGTGTGTCAATGATGTTTTATTTTTAAAGAGTATTTGCTATCTTGAGATTGGCTGATGAAACTGACTTTCTGAGCCATGCTTGATTTGTCGCATTTAAATGGTCACTTCAAAAGTTATCCTTCCAATCATTCTGTGTGGATTTATTAAACTCCTTGAGTTGACGAGAAAGTTTTATAGTCCCCCTTCATTGAAAAGAAGGCTTTCTTGGGAAATTTTTCATCGAGTAACTGTGCGCTGGGCTTTAGCTTAGCTTCTTCCATCTTCTTCCGAATAACTGACCTTAGATCAGTTACCCTTTATTTTTGTGTTTTTATCCCTCCTCCTCCCCCCCCCTCAAGTTTCATGTTGTAATCGAGAACCTAACAGCATTACGTCTTTGAATGTTCTAGACATTTTCCCCGGCTTTTACAGTTATACTAAAAAAAAATTCAAGTCAGAATTCGCTAACTTCTCTGTTGCTAGACAAACTAGGAAAGTAAATGGGGCTACGTCCGTTGTAGTTGGGCTGAGGTTTAATCCGTCGATTTGCTCTATACATTCGTAGTAAAAATGTGTCCATTCGGGCTACTAGTATTTTCAAACTTTCGGATATGCACCACTTTCATACTCATTTTCGTCGCATATAACAACAGTGTCCACGCAAGGTTTTTTTTTTTTGAGCACCCCAAGAGACAAAAAACCAGGCATGTCTGCGACCGGTATTTCGCTACATATCTCAGCCAGGTATTCCTGCTATTTTTAGCCAGCTGTTTTTCTAGTGTATCCGTATCGTTAGGGCAAAGTGGAGTGCACGACCTTCCAAGGTTTTATTGGGTGTGGCCTTGTCTTACGAGCAATCCTGTTCTTCAATTCTTCGCTCCGTCTGAGAGTGAACGTACTGATTTCCTATTCATTTCTACGAGTGCCGTGAGGTGGCCGCAAGTAAGGGTTACCCGCGACATCTCGAGGGGACAGGGTCAAAGAGGACAACCCCCTCTCTCCCAACCTATGGAGAAATTAATAAGTACAAAATAGAGAGGGGGGGGGTAGAATGAATGATATTGCTGAAAAGGTTGATTTTAGGAATTTCTAGACTCAAATGTCGTGTGACATTGATTCAAAGAGAATTCTCAGGGGTTTCAATTTTCATCGTTTTCGGAGAAATTCTCTCGGATATACCTACCCAATATAGCATAAACAACTGAATGTCTTGCGCTCTTGCTTTAAAAATTGCGGAACTCGGAAATATTAAATAAAAAACGTTCATGTTGTACTATGAAAGGGCTGAGATGGAAATTTTCCACAATTTTCTCTACGCGGCTCTTATTTTAAATAGAACAACATGCCTCAGAAACTGGCTCTGTTCACGAAAAATTTTCGACCGATAATAAGATCAGATTTTTCCCCTGTGTTGAGTGTCAAATCACCTCAAGAGCTGAAGATGGATGAGCCAATCAAAAACGATCGCCATATGGCGATACTCTCTATCAAGTTACTCTGTTCAGCCCTCCTCCCCTCCTCCCTCCCATCCTTTTCGTTAATCCAATGGGCCCTTCTGAGCATCACGTTTGAAGGAGGAGGTTTCTTACTCAACGTTGTGATTCAAAATGTGCGATTTTCCAGCTGTGATATAGAAATTCGCTAACCATGTAATTCGGGCACTTACCTAGAAGCGTGAATAACCTTTTATCGGCTTCTGCGTTTTAAGCATTGTTTATTTGCTTGCTTTTGAAGTCCAACCGGACAGCGCGTCTTATCGCTCGCATTGTCGCACAGTAGATCGAGTCAATCAGAGAGATCGGATCCAAAATTTTTGTCTGAAACTGCAAATTTTGTTGTTTATTTCGTCTCATTTTACATTTTATGGGGTTCTTGTAGATTAGTATTTCACGAGAAAACCACTGGAACCACTTTCAGAACCTCAAAATTTTGTATAAACGGAGTTAAAAGCTTTTAGAGTTTCAAAATTTCGTCCGATCTCTCCTATTGACTCCATCCAGTGTGCGTCGCACCCTATTAGTCTCTCAAGAACGGTATGTAATTCAGAGCTTGTAGCGAGAGAGTTAGGCTAGTCATAAATTCTATCAAGTGATACGAGACAAATAGGGATCGAAGTTTCTCGGAAAAGTCAAGTAATGGGAATGGGAACGGGAATTCTCTTTTCTGCCAAAGTTTCTCTGGAAAGTAGATCTGTGTCGGGAATTCCCACTTGGATACGTTTTTTATTCTAATCGGTATATTTAAGGAAGCAGCTTTATCGTTATCATTTTTTGGCACCAACTGAATTATTAGCGCAATCACGGCCCTGTTATTGTGACGTAACACAGTAGATCGAGTCTATTTGAGAGGTCGCACATGACAATTTTGACTGAAACTGGAAACTTAGGTTTCTAATTCGTCACATTTTAAATTTTAAGGTGTGATTCTTGAAGACAATTTTACGAGGAAACTAATGGAACCACGCTTAGAACCTCAAAGTTTTGTATAAACGGAGTTACAAGCGTTTAAAGTTTCTAAATTTTGTCCGACCTCTCGTATTGACTCGATCCATTGTGCGTCAGTACGAACTAAGCGTCTTGTTTCGATGGTTGATCAGGGTTTGGCGGCTCTTTGTAAAAACTAGGAAAAATCAAGGGCTTTTGAACGTGGTCAGCGATTTTCAACTTTGTTCTCTTTTATTTCTAAATGAAAACCCCTTGTGTCCCCGATAGGACCAACTCGGAAGTAATCCGGTCTCACAATTAATCAGATCAGATCGGTGACAGATGACGTCATCCATTATGTTCCCCTAAAGACGTGCTTTCTTTTGGTTTTTGACAGACCAATTCCATGATTTTTATCATTTCCTCAAGCGTTCCACACGATTTTTTGCCTCGTGAAATAGGTTTCCTATCGAATTTCATCACCTCTCCTAGGCGCAGTTGAAGAGGCTGCTCGTGAGAATGACCCGAAGCTTCGTACTGCGACGTTTGTAAAAGCTTTAATACAGCTCTAACCGCAGAGAGGGAAGAAGAGGTCACTCCATCCGTGCACTTCCGGTCTTTCTAATGAATCCGCAAAGGCGTCACGTGATTCGATTCCGATCGTGGCATCGTTTTGGCCGTTCTTGTCAACTATTCCGTAACATAATTTTTCCGCGCTCCTTATAGTAACGCACTAACGCACTCACACTGCAAACCCGAGCCGCCGGGTTTTATATAGAGACAAGAGACCTCCACTGGCCTCTTGGCAACAGGTGGAAGCTTTTACTTTCGGGGATTCAACATTTCCTTATGGACGATTTTAAGAGGGCAACAATCATTTCCCTTTTTTCGGCTGTTGACCTACCTACCAGGTGGGTGATGAGCTGCGGATGACGTCATGAGCCAAGCAAGTTTTCCAAACTTTGGTTTGTTTGCAAAACGAAACTCCCAACACATTGTTCACCATCAACCAAGTAGACAGGTCAACAGTTAAATGTTGAAGTCCCGAAAGTAAAAGCCTCCTCCATTGTTAAGATACCAGTGGAATGTCTCCTGTCTCCGCTTTTATATTATGCCAGAGTGAGCCACTGCGCGACTAGACCAGTGATAACAGCGACAATAAACTAATGATATCTCGCATTAAAGCTAATTTTCACCTCTATTGGAACTTTTCTATGAGCATTGCTGTTGGCGCCGGCCGCATCGGAAAACATCTCTCTCTCTCTCAAGCAGATTGCACGACCGCCCATAGATAAACGGTGTAACCTTGACAGATACCTATTGTAAGATGTGCTTATCGGTCGCCAACTCAAGGAAAGTTCACAATGAAAACGTGCGTTCCGCGAACTTGCTCCATAAACCTTGACAAACGAAGAGACAGGGTTACCGCAGGTAAAACTCAAAAGATCCTCGCCAGTGTTGCCGTGATAAGGAAAAACGCCGTATGAGCCTTCAGGCGTTGCTAAATTTCTTCTGGCAAATCACTATTTTTCAGGACAATTTTTGAATATTTTTCTGCCGATTTCTCAGATGATTTTGTTTGCAATTTGAGCTAAAGTGTCTGAAAATTTCAAGGAAGAATATTCATAATTTTTCTCAAAAATAAACATTTTACCCAAGGAAATTTGGCAATTCTCGAATGTTCTTACGGTGTTCTTCCTCAGCACGGCTGAGTTAAAGGTGCGACTTGTGAGCACCGGGTGTGCGCTCATGCACATACGCTGTTGCTGTTAATCGTCTTGTGACGAAACCTTACGATTTCTCCGTCACACAGAATTGTATTTTAACATCGATAATTATCCAATATCTTTCGCTGTCATTAGGGAGCGTTCATTAAATACCCAACGCTCTAGGGGAATGGGTAAAGGGTTCTGAGCCTCTTGCGTTACATACGAGCGCGTTACAGGGGAGGAGGGAGCTTTCGGGGCTGCGCTAAGTAAGTATCGCTCGAATGAGTGTAGCGCCGTTTTTTCGAAAAGTTCAGATGAAAAATCGACGCAAGGTGGCAAGTTGGTGCGTAATGAAGGGATCTGTCAAAAAGCCGATTTCGTCACCTTCT
>NW_017552543.1:2494736-2514076 GCF_001854935.1 Bemisia tabaci
GGGGGGGGGGGGGGGGGGGGGGGGGGGTCCCGTAAAGCTGCGCCGCTTACAATTAGTATAATCGGTGTCTCTTCAGACTGATTCGGTTAGGGCCGTTCGAAATATGTAACGCTCCGGGGGGATATAGTGATACTCCTTTTGGTTTTCACTTGTCGGAGGATATGGTCCTCTGTCGCTGAAGCGTTATGAGGAGGGGGGGGGGCGGAATATCCGAATCTCAGAGTTGCGTATTTTATGAACGGCCCTTACTTTTGTTGTTTGATCTGATCTAAATCCGAGAGGCATGTTTGCATTTTGTCGCAGTTTCGAGCGCAGCAAAATTCGAATGGGCCCGCAAAACGCAAGAATTCGAGCTGCGTATTCTACCCTCGGTCACAGCGGAAACGTCGAATATATCGATTGACGTAGTCACTTACTCAAAGTATTCGAGAGTCTGTGGTCTGTAGGCGTTCAACATGAGGGAGCAATTTCATTAAATCTTTTTAGATGTTTGCTCGTCGATCATGCAATTATTTGTTATTATTATTTTTTTTTTTTTAATTTCACTGGGCATGCTGAGTCACTCCTTTCACGCGACGTAAACGCTGCATTGGCTAGAGAACGGAACCCATTGCCAGCTCACTACTCAGCTCGTACCACGTGGTCTTCGACGGCGCGACGGGTCCACGCATCACGCCTCGAGCTTGGAAGCCCCCCCCCCTCTCCATCCACCCGCGGGGGGCGGGCCCCACGAAGCCTCCGGGCCACCTCCGGGCGTCAGACGTTATCCACATCCCATCTCGTCGGATGTAACACCTTAATATCCTGTTAATTCGAAGCTGCATGTTATGTCTTGATCCCATTTGACCAGTGGCGGTACTTTCATGTTGGCAACACTGATTTCGCTCATTTGAATCCATTACAAATATCGATTCCAGGTAAAGTTGGTTGCCTCGCCTGTAATCGATTGTTTCACGTGCGTTTAAATTGAAGAAAACAGTGTTGCGGACTCCAGAATCGCCTGTACAGTGACGGAACGTCAGATGAATACCAGAGACCTTTGAAGGCATGCGAAACTTACTATCTTGATCTGAGCTTGGCTGACAAATTCTGTCCGTGGATTTTTCTGAAAGATTTGAGCGGTTCGTCTCCACAAAAACGGGAGATCAGGCAGATATAGTTCCATGATTCAACAAACCAAGATTACAATAAATCAGCCAATAAAACAAGCTTTAAAACCTCCATGATATCGTCATGCGTCTGTCGAAGACTGATAACTAAATCAAAGGAGCAACAATGTTGTCACATCACAGCCATCATTGATCGTTAATTATTCATTTATTCATACTTCCGCGACGTACCCACGATCATTAGCGACGAATCGGCGATAAACATTGAAAATGCCTCCCAAAAAGAGGGTAGGCAAAATGGGATACCGTGGAGCTCGAATAGTTGCTCGTTAAAGTTGGTCGAATCCTGCCTCCCGGTAGCGAACACCGCTGTTGCTCAAACAGTTCGCTACTCTTGCTCTAAAATATTCTCAGAACACCCCTGAATTATTAGACTTTACCTTTTCAGTGTGAAGTGAAAATGTGAGATCACACCACATAGCGATGTCGCCGCGGAATTTCTGTGACTGCAACCTGTAATCGAACTGGAGAATTGCCTTCAAGCATGAGGGTAGGCAAAATGGGACACCGTGAAGTTCGAATAGTTGCTCGTTTACGTTGGATTGAACTCAATTGGAATGTATTTTGCGGAAAGGAACCAGGAGCATTGCAGTTTTGTCAAGATTGTGAAACTTCTTTCGTATGGGAAGAAAACCCTGATTATCCATTTCAGATTTTTATTTTTCTCGCTACAAACTGTAAATTTAAGACAAAATTACCAAGTAAATGTCATATTTTTGTCATGATTTCAGTAATTTTAATGCAAAGAATGAAGTTGCACTATCTTAGCATCATTGCAATGCTTCTGCTTCCTTTTTGCCGAATGCAATCTAGTTATTCTGTATCCTGCTGCTTCTCAAGCAGCCACGAGTCATGTTCAGAGATGTGAAATTTCATGAGTCTTACATTTGATTAAAACACGACATTTCATGAAATTTAATTTTACATCGTGAGATTTTTCCATGTCGGAGACGACGTCTCTAGTTCGACGTTTCCTCTCTTAAATACTCGTTGCTCCTTCGGCATGTTCATGAGACTTATATTCACATCCGAAAAAAAGCGGTCGAAGGATCAACTTCTGGGCGAGAAAGCTCATTTGCTGTTTGTCGATCTCCCTGATTTTTACTTTTCGACACCTCCGAAGCGCGGAGCTGCCGCGCATTAACCTTTTGTCAAATGCGAGTGCTCGAATGATCCGCGGTAAATCATTCGTCGTTCCAATTATTGACAGTGCCCGTTGAGTTGTTCATCTCGTCGATTCCCAGACGAAAGAACGTAATTTTACTGCAAGGTTCCAATATTGACTCAAACAATGGACTTCAAGACAGCGTACGAAAGTGAAGCACCGTAATAATGGTTCAACACATGCCTCCGTATCAAAATTTTACGAGAAATACGATGGACGCATCAATTCTTTCCAAATTGAACTGATAAGTTAGATAATAACGGGGTTTGTCACGTTAATTTGCGTTCCTCTCTAACTAACAGAGTAACCGGAGTCCACTACGAGTCACTAAAACTAATATTTCTGTATCTTTTACGATGGTAGAATAAATTCCTCTGTGTACTAATTTTTTTTCATTTTTTGACAAGATGAGATGATTTTTTGATGAGAGGCACTTACCCTGTATCCGAAGAGGAGGGAAATGTGAGAAACCAAGCTTCAGTTGTTAGTCATTTTTCCTTACGTGTATGTTCTTTAATTGAGTAAATTGTCCTTTGGCCTACGTAGGTAGTGGTTTTTTCGCGAGCGGGAAGTTGGAATCTACTGTTGATAATGTTAACTACGAATGTTTATTCTTCATTTATTTATTAATTTTTGAAGTTTTCTGTATTTTCAACGCTTCTTGCGTGAAATTTTGACGAGCAGTTGTGTGCTGCTGTGCCGAATGTCTTACTCTGTCTAGAGAATCTCTAGAGGAATGGATCTCTAGTAGAGATTCATTCTGAAGCAATTGTTGTTTCCCGAAGAAAGGAACGTAACTCTATTCCTAGGTTGCTAAATTGACTCAAACAATCCAATTTTTCACGAGAATGAACCTGTGCAATTTTTGTCCTAACTTTTTCTGATTTTTGTATAAGCTCCAAAAAAAAAAAAAAAAAAAAAAAAAAAAAAAAAAAAAAAAAAAAAAATCAGTGAAATTTTCAGTTGAAAATACCGTAGATTTTCCCAGTATAATTCCATTTGCTAAGGGAACTTCGGCAACATCGAAATGCAGTTACGCTCTTTCGCGGAGGGAACGACGAACGATGTGACCGGAGCTTAGGGATCCTTGTCGCTGTGCAGTTCGGAACTCAGGTTATACAATGTGTACCCCGTGAGTCGGTGGGGATATTACCGACCATAAGTTCACACAATTTCGTGGATGACTCCCCGAACTCGTTCTACATTGTAAATGTTTTCGCAGCTGTGTTTAATCTCTGTATGGGTGCATCGCCGATAGCGAGATCCAAAGTCGCATCATGCAGCACTTGCACTGTCATGCTTCTGGCAGGAATGTCGGATGCCGTAACTCATTTCGCGGATTGTCGATTACTAGGTATACTCCCCTCGGTGCATTGCCCCTTTGCAGAAGTTTCCGATCACGCTTTTCAGGTGTAGGGTCTGACTTATTGTCAGAGACAGAAAAAAATCGAATAGCATTAATATTTTATAACATTCTTCCAAATTTTAGGACATTTTTAAAGAAAATTCTCGAACGCCATAGCACTTCGGAGTATATTAAGTATTGTCAAGTATTCCTACTCAAGATTTGATGAGGAGCACTTTGAAATAGCTTCGAAAGAACGTTTCGATCGGAAGCTTAGCAAGGAGAGGATTGACTCTGGGGGCTCTAGCGTGATGTGTTGTTCCTGGGGTTTCCGAAAAAATGACAGGGTTGCCACAGTCGGGGAATATCGGGAAAACCGGGAAATGTCAGGGAATTTTAAAAAGTCAGGGATAACCCGGCATTGTCAGGGAAAATTATAAAAATGTCGAAAATGTCAGGGAAAAATTGTCAAGTTACCTTTGTTTGCTTTCTGGACTCTGCTTGACGTTTCATACAATTTATTTTGCGTGAAAACTATCTGAAATTATGTCTTTTTAACCATCTGGCATATCATCAATTGTCAGGGAAATCGGAGAAATGTCAGGGAATTTCGTTTTCTTCATTTTGTGGCAACCCTGGAATGATTTTAACTCCAAAACTGTCCTCAAGATCCACCTTGAAAATTTTTACCGTTCACGGGTAGAGAGCGCTATTTGTGCCGAATCTCTCGTCGGCTGTGCTCTGTGCTCCCAGTTGACGCGACTAGATTTCGCGAGCCTCATTGCGAGCCGCAGAAAGCACGACCGGTCGCGATTAGCCGGAATTTGTCGCTCCTCTGGCGTAAGGACGTATATCTCTATTTCTACATGAGTCTCGGAAAGCATGGCGTTACACGGAGAACAGGGTTCACGTTGAAATTGAGGTACGTCCCTACGTCAGAGGAGCGACGAATTCTCCTAGAGATTAGCCGAAATTTGTCGCTCTTATGGCGTAAGGACGTATCTCTATTTCTACTCGAGCCTGGGAAAGCATAGAGTTAGACGGAGAACAGGGCTCATGTTGACATTGAGATACGTTCTTACGTCTGAGGAGCGACGAATTCTCCTGTTTCGTATCGCAGTTATCACACGTTGAGATCGCAGAGCTGAAGCTGTAATGTAACCGACTCGCTCCGCTTAATGGTGCAGTTTTATTTCGTCGAAATAGGTTCGCTCTACCCTCCGAGCTTGAGCCGAAAAAAACGCGCTTCGCCGATGAAACTCGGTGCTGTAGGTATTTTGTGACAGTCTCGGAAGTCGGCGCTTCTCTTTATGTCGTGATCTCATTATAGTTGAGATGGAAAATCAGGGTCGCAAAGTTAAGGGAGAAGCTGGAAAAGTCGATGAATTTGAATAAACACTTGGGAAACCAGGGAAAAATTCAGGGATAGAAGACCCTCCACCGGTGTCTTGGCAATGGTAGGAGCCTTTACTTTTATAACTCCAATATTCAACTGTTGACTTATGGATCTTCTAAATGGACTGTAATCAATGTGTTGAAAATTTCGTGTTGCAAACAACCCGAAGTTTAGGAAACTTATTTATCTTCTCATATTAGGAAACAACGTATCTCTTTGAGGGAAAATTGTGCTTGTGTGTGAGCTTTTTCCCCCTGTATTGAGATAGGTTTTAATGTAGATAGGTATTTAAAAAAAAATCGGATCCAGAAAAAAAAATTACAAACCAGGAAAGGCAACAAAATCTCTCATTCCCTAAGAGTATAGTAATTTCTAATTTTGTCGTCTTTCGGTGACACAAAGAGACTGCACCTTTCATTAGTCGAGTTAAGAGAGAAACCAAACACGCAATTAGGCCTGGAACGGCGCGACGCAGAGAGAAATGGTGACGAGGACTTGAGATGAAAAGGAGAAGCTCTCAGCGCGGTGGTCGGCATGTAACACATAACATAATAGCACCTACAAGACTGCATGAATACTTCACGCATTGCGTCAAACACAGTGCGGTCAGCAGCTGCGGTCGACATGAAACACATAGCGCCTACAAGACTGCATGAATACTTCACGCATTACGCCAAAAACAGTGCGGTCAGCGTGAAACGCGTAGCGCCTTCTACACTTCACGAATACTTCACGCATTGCGTCAAACACAGTGCGTTCGCGGCGGCGGAAGTTAAAATTATCAAGCTACATTTATGATTGTTCTTGCATAATTTTTACGTTCATTTCTCACAAATGGAAGGCTTTGTTCACACAGAGATAGGTTTACGGAACTTAATTTTCGCGCTAGGTTCCGTGAACTTTTGCTAGTACTAGTAGTGTTGACAGGGCTTTCGCAAAAAATGTGTCCAACTCGAATAAACGCGTCTTATGCACCCCTCCCCCTCCGGCACGTTCACTTGATGGTTTTTATTGATGTTTCAAAACGAATGAGAAGGGAGCGGCAAAATACAGGCGGCCCATGGGCGGCAAATAGGTACATCCGGCCCTGATGTAGAGAGATTACGGAAATGTTGGTAATTTTTAGGTTCGGTCACGAAGCTTTTAGGATCTACTAAAAGCTCCGCGACCTAACCTCAGTCCTGTTTCGCAGTCAACTTGGGAATTGTTTGCGTGTTCGTAGTATTATTTGCAAATTTTCGACGGAAAAACTCGTCTTATGATGACTTAATTTTTACCCCGTTCCTCCAGACGGAGTTAGGAACGGAATCGCCGGTAGCCGAGAATAATTGTAGGTTTAAAAGGTTCAAGTTACGCCAACGTTTGAATGGGCGGAAGTCTTTAGGAGTAGCAGAAGTTTAGTAGGCCAAAGCTCCCGGTGCCGTGCTCACGGCGTCCATCGTTGTCGACGACTTATGAATGGAATGCCGTGGCATCCCAGTGAGCCGGCTCGCCGATAGATGGCGCCAGCTGGTCTTCCTCTATCCTGCCACCGAACTGATGACGCGACGGTGGTCGCTCCTTTTAGAGTTAACCATTTCAAATCGATTACATCTAGACATCAGTTTCGTTATAGAGGTACACGGATAAAAATTGCTGATTCAACAATTCAATTGCTAAAAACAGTGAGTGCAATGTTTCAACGCAGATTTTACAACAAAAAAATGCTACTTTAACCACATTGTAAACTAATTTAACCACGGGGGTGGTTAAAGTAGCATTTTTTTGTCGTAAAATCTGCGTTGAAACATTGCACTCCCTGTTTTTAGCAATTGAACTGATGAATCAGCAATTGTTTTTCCGTGTAACTCCATCGATTTTGTTTATTGGTCGGATATGATAACAGATTTTCGAAGCGAATTGGATAGAAAGTGCCCTGGATTCCGAATCCAGACTCTTAAATCGAGAGTCAAGTCTCTTAATTTAAGAGGATTTCTCTTGACCCAACCAAAAATCTGATTGATTCAAGAGTATTTTTCTTATCATATATTTTAAGAGTCTGGACTCTAATTCCAAGAGAATTTTTCAGTGCAGGAAACGATAAAAAACTTAACAGTTTTGGGCAAATTTTGGGCTGATTTTTGAACGCTCTGGCGGCAACAACGTCATTTTGGAGATTTTTCATTATTTTGATCCAGCCAACCGGAGGAATCGATTTTATGAAAATCAAATACTTATCGTCTACCGTTCGAAAAGGTAATCGCACTGGACTGCATTGGATGAGGTTCGTCGTACCGTACTAAAGGATGGGTGACGAACTTTTTCCTCTAACAATAAGTTAGAAACTTTTTTCAAAGTTTGTTAGAGATTTTTTAAACAAACAATTATTCAGAGGATATTGGTACTTCATCGCAATCGCCACCATTTTATTCAAATAATCAATGAAAATTGTTCCTTTTTTATTTTGAGAGTAGCTCGCCGGGAAGATCTGGAAAATTTTGTCATCTTGTTAAGCGAACTCGCAAAAACGACACTGAATCTTCTCCTCGCAGTCGCGGTGTGCGCCCATGATTTTATGTCATTCCCCACGATCTTTTCAATATTTTTATTTTTCGTTTCATAATACTGAGTTTTCAATGCGCAACGCTGCGCCACCGCTGTGGAATCGCTGACACCCACCAAACGATTATGAGACAATGCAGGCAGTATGCCGATTATCACGCTTCTTTTCGCTTTTCTCGCCAAGGTCAGAAATTAAACTGATAAGCTAATTAAGACTTGTCAGATATCGCGCGCCGGAGAGAAGGAAAAGAGAAATGAATTTTATCGGATCTGACTAATTACCTCGCAACAATCGATTCTGTTCTTGATAGTCGACCAGATGATGAATTCGCTTGGAATGTTGTCCGTCGTTTCCGACATACACCGTGTGGAAGTGAGCGATTCTGCCCCCTATAGGATTCCTTCGTCTTTTCATTACGCGAAAAAACGGATGACGCTTGCGCGTATCGTACAATGTACAGTTCATTGTGTACATTGTACATTGTACATTGTGTTGCTAAACCGAGGGAGATAGGGTGAGAAACACTGTGAGAAAAAACTTCGGCTACAGGGACAGACATTCTTTAGGAGGCTTTATCACGGCACAATCGCTCATCAATGGCCATAAATAACTTATCTAAATTCTTCTTAGCATAGATTCGTAAATTTTACCACGCTGCGGTTTCTCTAATGACGTGATGTCACCCTCGTGTCACGTAACGTTCTCGCAGAAATAATTGTCCTCAACTGACGTCATTATTCATAGCTTTCAGACTTATTACACGTGATTCGCGCGTGCATTTCGAATATTCAAAATTTGTCTGAGTTTTGTCTCCCGAAGCCACTGAAAACGCGCTGAACTTCTTTGATGAAGAGGCTCTGAATTTTTTGGGGAACGTACCGAAAAAGCTCCATAAAAGCCCCGAGGCTTTACCCGCCAGTTTTCGTAGACGTTCGAAAGCTCTCAACAGCTTTCGTGAGCATGATTTTGAAAACATCCTATTGAACATGATCCGAGTAGGTTTGTCGATGGAAGTCGTATTGCAAGTAACCCCCTTCCCCTGCCATTCTCTGGATTTGGCTCACTGAAAAAAAAAAACTCCGACCGTGGAAGCCGTACTTACAAGCCGTTTAGACGCACCGTCCGCGCACCGGGCTGAGGGGCCGAAAGTTCCGGGTGTAGCACCCGGAGCAGTCGAAGCTTCGACTTCAGCACCTGGAAATTTCGGCCTCCAAACCCGGACGAACGGTATGTCTACACAACTTGCTAGTAACTTGTTTTTCAGTGCTGAAATCCTTGTTTTGGCCCTGCAGATGGTCTCGACGCGCTCCTGGCAGGTTGGTTCGGCTGACGGCGGAATGGTGACTTTTACCGGCCTCGGTCTGGTGACCAGGCCGGCGGACAAGCGCGGGCGCGGCGACCAATCGGACGTCGAGAAATGCGGAAGGAGCCGCGGGTTTTCATGAATAATCAACAAGGGCGGCATTTCACGCGGGCGAAAAAGCGTGACGGACAAGCTCTGGAAGTTTGATAACCCGCAAGAACACAACACGCTCGTGTGTACATGTCCATTTCGGCCATTTCGGAACCGGGCAGGACGATACCGCAGCACTGACTTCTCGCCGTTTTTCGGGCCGTGATTTCCTTCGCCCGGCCGCCATTCGATTCTGCCCACGTGTTGAAGTGCAGGGTTTGCGACGCCAGGGTGTCCACAAGTCCGGAATTTCCGTAAAGTCCGGATATAGCGATGAAAGTGCTGATATTTTAAGATTGGTCCGAAAGTACTGAAAAAGTACAGAAATTCCGCAAGAAGGTCCGAAATTAATCTAATTTTTCGTTATTTTTGTCGCAATTTGAGCAAGAAATCCAAAATTTGTTTTCTTCTTATGATGGTACCGCAGAATTTCTTGGGAATGTACCGAAAAGGCACTGATTTTTGACCAGCCTGTTATAGTAGACACCCTGGATGCCCTAAAAAGTCCTTGAATAAACATACTTGAGGGTTTTTTTTCTGAATTTTCAATGGGCCAGTTGCAAACTTCAGCTAGAGCAAGAGGAAGAGTTGTTTCTTATAGAAAATGGCTCAAAAATTTCAATACTCCTTCCCTACGCATCGGCCTAGAAGAAAAGGAAGGGTTAGAAGAAGCAATTCTCTATTTTGAAGGCATTTTTTGAAGACTCACAATCAGACATTTTTAATGATTTCAAAGGCCATATGCATTAGAGACCCCGCACTAACAACCTAAGAATTGTCATCGGGTGAGGCAAAAGTTAAACTCGGCGGTGAACTCTTGTTTTCGCTTTTTGATGATTGATTCAAACTTGTTGAACATAATTGCAATTTAAATTCGCCTAATGATGACTATTGGATTTCGGTCTGAGCACTTTTGGTAGGCAAGTTTTCGCAAATTAGTATAGGATTGCTGAACCCATCGCCGAACTCTCCGGTCATCAGTCATCATCAGGCGAAGCCAAGTGTTGACCTCCAAAAGTAACTTTCACATGGCAGGGATGTATGTACCGTGTCTTTGGATGATTTCTGAAGATTGTCTCTTGGAACGTCGCTCACCATTAACCGCCCGGGTCCCCCTCATCGTTCACCAATTGAAGTTTTCCTACCTCTTTATTTATTCTCCGGCAGTAAGAACGGGAGTGGACATACAGGGCGTGTCATGTGAACGCATGTGCCGTGGTAGGTTGCAAAGTGACCGGGTTGCGCAAGAAGTCGCTCACGTGACGTCATCCGAGGGCCGCGGGTGACGGACGGGTTGCACTCGCGCGCATGCGCCCCTCCCTCCGACAGGTCCGCTCGCCAGGTGGATATTCGTTCGGGATCGAGAATGTCGAAACCGTGAATGTGTAGATCCGACGAGATGGAAACGTCGGGTTTTCCCTGAGACATGTACCTATCTTATTGGTAGAGATCCCGCATATGGATCATTGAATTGAAGTGCATTTCGCATTTAGGAACAACGATTTTTGCATCTTGCTAGAAACAGCATATGTACCGTAAGTTTTCCTACACAGATAGGTGCTTTTGTGGATGAGCCTATAATTATAGTTTTTAATAAGTGGAAAATGCCGTCTAATCTTATCTCTTAGATAGTACCACCACCGCTTATGTCTTATTGGTAGAGATCCCACAGATGGATCATTGAATTGGAGTGCATCTTGCAATTAGGAACCACACTTTTTGGCTCTTGTTACAAGCAGCATTTGTGTCATAAGTTTTCCCATACAGATAGGTGCTTTTATGGATGAGCTTGAAATTGTAGTTTTTAATAATTGCAAAATGCTGTCCAATCATCCCTCTCAGATATTACCACCACCGCTGCTTCCAGAATCACGAGTTAGGGGGGAAATTTTCCGGGGGAGGCTCAATATACATCCCCTTCCCCCTCCCAACCTGCTCCTCCTCATACTCCCCCGCTACCCCGCCCTTCTCGAGCTGTCTCTAGATCTCCCTCTGTTAAGTGTGCCCTTTTTTCCCGACACCGAAGGAAAACTCCGGCGGTGGAAGCCGTACTTACGGGCTGTATTAAGACATACCGTTCGCGTTCCGCGCTCATGGTCCGAAAGTTCCGGGCGTAGCACCCGGAGGTATCGAAGCTACGGCCCTAGCACCCGGAACTTTCGGCCTCTGAGCCCGGAACGGACGGTATTTCTATTTAGCCCGTAACATTTTACCGGATTCTGCGGATTTCGGTCGGCGGGATTGATTTGTCGCAATGCCCCTCTTCGGTTTTGACTGCCACGAGGACTCGTCTAGAGTAGGTGGAGGGTAGCTGGAACTAGTGAGAGTAGTGGCACCGAAGCAGAAAGTAGTGCCGATGTAGCTCGCTCGGGAGGAGAGAGAGAACGAGACCGCGAGAGAGGCAGTCGCGAGTCTCGCGCTCGGAGCGTGACGTCACTCGACGCGCGGTGCAAAGATGGATGTCCACGAGGCTGAAATTCCGCTATCTCCCATGTCGGAGAGAATTTAGGCTAGCCGTCTTTCGCCCGACAATCGCACCGAGCCGCACCGCGACGCGACGCGCGCGCCGCCACCGTTTCCTTCTCTTCGTTTTTCTCCCCCCTTTTTCTTTTCTTCTCTTTTTATTTTTTTTTTCACCTCTCCCGTTCGGAGTTGTCGGTGGTCGGCGCCGATGCCGACTCGTGCCGGATATTCCCGATTTCACGGGTTTTATCCCGCGAGGTATGCGCCCATCTGGCAGCGTCGCGAGGTGGCGGCTTGTCGTTGGCGCTCCGCACACCGCCACGTTGCCCCAGTGTGTGTCGCCTAGCACACACCGTCGATTTTCGTCGCATACGGTCCCACCGTTTTCGCAGGGATTTTCCGAAATCGCGTCCGAGATCGCCGGGATTTTCGTGGGAAACTTACTCGGAGGGTCGTGCGTGCCTGCCCGCTTTTCCGAGCGCCTGCACGTGTTTTTTGGTGCCCGTTGAAATTGATCGGTGCGGTT
This sequence comes from Bemisia tabaci, assembly GCF_001854935.1. Classification (NCBI taxonomy): domain Eukaryota; kingdom Metazoa; phylum Arthropoda; class Insecta; order Hemiptera; family Aleyrodidae; genus Bemisia; species Bemisia tabaci. The sequence goes on from NW_017552543.1 coordinate 2,506,796, forward strand.
TCGGCCTGGCGTCTTCGTCAGACACGCGTGTTTATTTTTAAATCTGCCCCTTTTTTTCGCTGTTATATATTATTTTTACGTTGGATTTTCGGCCCGTGCTCCTTGTTTTATGTCTGTGCGATCGAATTTGGAAGCAAACGCTACCGATCCGACTGATTTTTGTTTGTTGCTGCATTGATACGAAAAAATTTCCATCGGTTTGTATTTTTTTGAGTACATGATTCTTTTTAGAATGGCCAATGCTTTTGTGTGGTGTTTTTTCGCAGCCTCGTTGTATGTTTTGGTTTGACTTCTTGCCGTCAGAACGTTCTGTTGATAACTCAACGAGGAATGTGTCATTACTTTTCGGACCAAGATTTGCTCTCCATTTACTGTCACTGAATTTTTTAGTGAGCTCCCTTCTTTTTTTCATCGATCATTTATTCATTCGTAGATTTTAATTATTTTGGCGTAGGTTCTTTCGCATCGGCTTGCACAAGATCTCAGTAAATCTCTAGAAAATGAAGTTTTATTATGCTTGAGATTAAATACACACCCTGAGCCCACCCTCAACAAAAAGATGATAAGATCACCTCTTTTCAAGGGATCAATCACGCATTGTCACAGTAATTTTTAAGTTTTTTTTTTCCTCCGAAAACCTTCGGTGCCATCGTTGCATTTGTCTCGTCCAGACTTCCATCGTGATGGTTATTAAAATAAGACAGATATTTTTCATTTTAAATTTTCGATTGATCCGTGAAAAATAATTCAAAATAGATTTTTTAAGTGTCAACCTTTTCAGTTCAAACCCACTCTTACCTGATATACTTACTGTAGTAGTCGCACAAAATTTTGCATTTTATTCGAAACCTCAGAAATATTCCCGTGGACCTAGTTTAACCTAACCTTTGCATTACAGTGACATCGAAAGTCAGCATCACGTTAGACAAGAACTGAAGGGAAATATCCCCCTCTACAAGCGATGTCGCGCCCGTGGTTTTTCTTCCGTTTCGTTAAACACGTGGTGTCTAGTTTTTTAAAAACCGGGAAAACCGGGATTCATCAGGGAATGAAAATTTACCGGGATAATCAGGGAACCTGTTGCAGAAACCGGTAATCTCTTCTCCAACCACCAAAGGATCATTTCGTTTTCAAATTTGGCGGCCTAATCTGACGTGTGCCAAAGAAATGGCTGTATAAGATTAATTAAAATCGATATTTATTTCTAAAACTCTGGAAAATTATATTCTTTTCCCTAAGAAAATCCCGGGGAAGTGGGAGAAAACTTCGGTTTCTCATCAGGGAATGAGCTCCTGAGAATCAAGGAAAATCAGGGAAAAATCAGGGAATGAGCTTTTCTAAGAAAAGTAGACACTATGATTAAACATTTATTTTAAAAAACTTTCAGTATGCGTCCGGTTAGTTAATAAAATAAACTTTTTTCCCTCCCTCTTTCTCCGTCGCGCCCCTCGGCTCTTTTTTCGGACGGACCAATCGAAGAAATGCAAACATATGAGAAGCCTTGCAAGTATTTTCAGCATTTAGGTTAGGTCAACGCGCTCGGATGCACGCAGAGGTAGCTCGCTGTGTACAATTAGACTTAGTTCGATCGTCTGATGTTTGAGTCCGCGTGCCAGCGCACGATATCCTTTTTTTTTCTCGAGCCGAGCAATTATCATCATTACTCCTCTTTTTTCTGTTATAATCAGTGCAAGTTCAAGACGAATCGATAATCCTACCTCATCTCAGATGCACGTGTTGTGCCGTCATGAGCGTAGAATCTATAGGAAGCCCGTATATCATCGCGTGAGAATTCATTTAAGTTTTTAGTCCCGGCTTGTTCTTCCGTCGTTTTTTGCTCATTTAATTACAAGAATCAATGAATAATTTAACGCCGAAGAGTGTGCATTTCTGTCGCGATGAGATTTCTTATCGTCCGTAAATAGACTGATTCAGCGGTCATATCATTCTGTCAGGATTTCTGCTCGGTGGTTTTAATGTAAATAAAAGCATAACCTAGTTCTATTTACTTTAGGCTGGCCGAATGCGTGCGAGTAATTCTCCTTATCGAAATTACCGTGTTTGATGAGTCATAGATTCATTACTGATTAGCAATGAAACATTCGCTCGATTACTGATTGGCTACGAAACATCCGTTTGTGACTGAAACTATGAATGCTCAACGTTGCATTTAAGCTTAAGCATCGATATTTCAGGCTGTATGCTTGAAACATTAGAACTATTGAACATCTATGAATGGGATATCGCATGATGGTTACGTAGCCACGTAATCTATTCAATCGTTGTTACATTGTTTACCAGCTTCAAAAGAGAAAGAACCATTAATGTTCGATGGTGATCTCTCAATTATTACCTTACGTCGTCCTAATCTTTTTTGCACTATGATGAACTGGACGGATTGAACTAAAATTCCTAACTGTAGTCAACTTTACGCTATTTCCTACAAGGTTGATTTCAGTAACATCATTTTTTTTTTTTTATAGTATCATCCGAAGGAAGTTCACTATTTTTTCTTCTTTTTTCTAATTTGTCGTATTACCTACAACGTCATTTCTGATTTTATTTCGATTATTTTGATGGGTCTGTTGGTCTGTAGATCACGTATGAATTTGGTAAGCCCTTCCCAACACGTTACTCCTTCTAAATTTTGCAAGGAAAACGAATTACTCAATAGGAAGCCTGAAAATCAACTCCTGAACAAAGAATTTGTATGAATGTTTACAGTAAAATTGTTGTTAATAGCAAAAGTACCAATGACATCAATTGTATCATCTAACTTCCATTTGATCCGTGTCAAAAATACTCCTTCCTACCTCTTACGCGAATCGTTCTGTGCTCAATATTTTGAAGCAAAAACACAAGACAGTTAACACCAGCCCAAAGGCTCGCCAGGAGCTCTTGGAAAAACGAGGGATCCTCAGGTAAAACTTGGGGAATGTGGAAGTGGGAAGCAGGCTGCAGGGTTGCCACAGTCAAGGAAATCCGGGAAATGTCAGGGAATTTTAAGAAGTAAGGAAAAAACAGGTATATGTCGGGGAAAATGACGAAAATGTCAGGGAAAAACTGTCAAGTCCCTTTATTTCCTTTCTAAAATGGGCCTGACGTTTTAAACAGCAAATTTTGCCTGGAAACCATTTCAAATTATGAAATTAACGCATTTTAAGCATCTTGCATATCCTCAATTGTCAGGGAATTTTACCAATACGTGACAGGAAAATGTCAGGGAATTTCATTTTCTAAATTGTATCGCATTTAGCAAAAATGATTACAGGGTTTCAAAACCGTACAACTTCTTTTTTCTTCAAAAAATAATTAATATATGTACAGTATTAAAATTTACACAATAATTTCCCTTTGCAATTAACAATTTTTTGGTGGGATGTGAGAACTATTTGATATTTTGGGAGATTTTTTTATTATTATGAAGAAACAACATTTTAACAACACTGTATTTGCGCTTGTTCCTTTCTGCTATATGCGATCCAATTCTGTGACAAGCCTGAGAAAGAAAGTGGCAACTCGGAATTTGGCAACACTGGGATCTTGATACGGCATTTATCCTTGGGAAGGAATGAATGGAAGGAAGGTGTGGTGTCGTGGCAGCGGTACCCGGGCGGTGGTCTACACCGGGACCGGGAGCCATCGTCTTGGCACTCGCAACATCGCCACGTGGTTCCAGGAGAGGAGGCACCCGGCCCGGTGGCGGCGGCGAGGGCGCAAGGTGCTCCTTGCCCGTGCTCGGGAACCTGGAGCGTGGCGGCAGCGCTAGCGCTCTCTAGCAACGCCGCGGCGCAGCCACGTGAACCCGAGATCACCCGTGACGTCACCGATCGGGGAGTGCACTCCTCCGCGCGGCCACGTGGTCGTTTCCCGCCGAAACTCCGGATCCTCCTCCGGACTCGAGCACGTGATAATCCTCGTCGGAGATGTTGTATTTTAGAGACGTCGTACTAACGATCCAGGCCCTCGTCTCCACCAGGGTTGTCACAGTCAGGGACTACCGAAAATGTCAGGGGAAACCTGGAAATGTCATGGAAAATTGAATCAATGAGAACGTAAATACACCAACTCGCACTGGAAAAAAAACATACTGGATCCAGAGTCCAGACTCTTAAAAACGTCGACAAGAAAAAGTACTCTTGATTCAATCAGAATCTAGCTTAAATCGAGAACCAAGCCTCTTGATTTAAGCGGATTTCGTTTTGATTCAAGCAAAAATCCGATTGAATCAATACTATTTTTTCTTGTCGATGAGTCAAGACTCTGGACCCTAGATCCACTGTGTTTTTTTTCCAGTGTAAACACACCGATTCGGTAACTCGTAAACGCTCAGTTTCCATTGAAGACAGTTAATTTACATAAAAGTCATTGAAGTTAGCGCATCTGTTCCAACTTGGACCCTCAAGTGTTCATGAGTGCTTGTCTTTCGGCAGCAAAAATATTTCTCTTAAACGAACTTCTTCACCTACTGTGCAGTTTTGTGTTGCCTTAATTATTATCATTTTACTGATTTGGTGTGTTTTCGTTCTCACCGATTAGATTGTTGGGTCACCTTTATTTTTGGAATGGGTGTGACGTTTCGGACAACACATTTTGGCTGAAAACTACTCCTAATAATGTCTAATTAACCATTTGGCATATCTTCAATCGTCAGGGAGTTTCACCAAAATGTGTCAGGCTAAATGTTAGGAATTTTCGTTTTCCAAATTCTATGACAGCCCTGCTTCACGGGACATATCATGGGATTTGTCCTAAGTTCGAATCACAGGCATGGAATTTATCGGGCTTTTTCCCGGTTGAAAAAAAAATTTCTTCTTCTACTCTCTTGCAACAGTTGCAGTATTTTTTTATGGAATCCACGAAGTTTTCATACTGGATTATTATCGGGTTCAGTACTGCAAATCTCATTCGCTGAAAATACACATAACGAACACAGAAGTATCTGCAGTAAGATCCGAGCCTTCCCCTTAATTCAATAAAACCTGCCCTTTCCCTATTTCAATCGAAAATTCTAGATTGCCTTTTCCGGATGATAAAAAATTTACCCCCAAAAATTGGACTTTCCCACCGCTGAAATGCCTTGGGCCCAGAAAATTAAGAGCTAAGCGCGCCAGGCAATCAACGATTTTATTTGGTTAGCAACTGCGGTTCGCGTTTAATCCGATGGGGAATACACGTGACGCCAACAGTGACGTACTCGGATCTGTATCGCCGGAGGATGACGCAGCCGAGTTATTGATATTGACTCAGTTGCAAACGTCAATTTGCTTTGTTACCGAATGAATCGGATGTTCGGATCGGGGGACGAGTGGGGCATTCAGTCGAAAAATTGCCCCGCCGGCAATTTATTGCTGATCTGTCGTGGAGGGATTTCATTACAACCAGATCTCTGGACTGGGCATAGGTCGTCAAAAGCTGGCCGAATTTTAATGAGGGGATGGAAACCCAAAAAAAATCGAATCGGTAAAACTCTAACAAAATGTCGCTCTAAAATTTGTTTCTGAATTTACCAAAATTTCCCAAAATGATGTTGAGAGCAGGGGCATAACTCTCGCTTCGCACACTGGATCTAGTCAATAGGAGAGGTCGGACAAAATTTGGAAACTCAAAACGCTTATAACGCCGTTTATACAAAACCTTGACGTTCTAAAAAAGATTCCATTGGTTTTCTCGTGAAATGTCCTTTTTGAAGCTCTCGTATAATTTAAAAGGTGACGAAATAAACATTAAAATTTGCAGTTTTAGTCTAAAATGTCATGTCCTACCTCTCTAATTGACTTGATCCACTGTGCACCGCGCCGCCGCCTCCCCAAATGACTACTGCTCTTTCACCCTAAGTTTTAACTCTTTTACAAGGTGAATAGTGCGTATTCTATTTTTCCCTTCCTTCAATGTTTTCTTTTCGAAACACTGAATAAAGTAAAAGTTAAGGAAGTTTTCAATTATTTATTCTCATTGCTAAATTTATGGCGTCTTCTTACAATTTATCTAACTTGTTATTTTATTTTTCTGTTACAGGTAAGTTTTTAACTGACTGAATATTCCATACCAAATTTATGAATTCAAGATGTGCTCGTAAGTCATTTTATTTTAATGCATTTTTGAAAATCAAATCATGTTTTTACTTTCGCTTGGTTGTGCGATGAATTTAGCATCCAGTCAAAACGAGTTGGATGTTCGCGTTTGCAGAATCGGGAAACCGGAGAAAGTCAGACAAAATATGTGTACCCAGAACTTTAAATATAAGCAGAGTAATGTTAGAGGATTCCGTGAAAAGACAAGCATTTTATGTTTCTGGCTTATTTCACTTCATCTCCTCAGTTTTTGAAACTGTTGGAATGACAATTTGAGAAAATCGTCCTTTATTTTTGATATGTGACGGTAGATCGTTGAATGAATAATTCAGGAAATGCTTCATTACATCATCTTGGCTTGGAAAAAACTCGGAAAGACCTGAGAGGTACTTTCTGGAAGTCTTCAGACACTCAAGTAGTCAAGACGAATCGAACGAAAACCAGTTCACAGGCATTGCTGCCTAATTTTCTTTGCGTTTTTTTGCCCACCTGAAAATTTATTAACGTTTTGGCTTGGATAATTGCTGTGGGCATTCTCCCTAAATCATAAGGAATCCCTCTTAGCTTGCCCAGATTTCAGCTAGAAAACCTTTTTCTTTGACCAGTGTGTAAGCCCTATATTTGTCCAGCAAACATCGTATGAGAGTCGAGAGACTGAAGCACGTGTATACATACAAGAAATTAAATTCAAAATTATGACAGAATGTACAAAATTAGCCCATCCTCCCGGGGGAAAAATATGTATCTGCACTCATGCATTTTATCATGCCAAGGGGTGACTTTCAGAATGGTTTAAATGCACTACAAAGTTTCAGATTTTCACCTAACAACTCAATCGACAATTTTATAATTCATCAATGGGTGTATGTCCAAATGATCAACAGTGAAAACGAAGGAATTCCCAACAAATCTCACAGGATTTTTTTTTAAAAAAATGGCAAACGCTCCTGCTTTAATGAATGAGTTATTGAGCTAGATTTTACAACGTTGTAATGCAATTGAGCTCCTCTGACTCTCACCCCTGCATGCTAATGTTAGTACTTTTTACTAATGAGCTTAATTCTTTATGCATGTATTATCATATTTTTTCCTCCGTTTTCAAAATTTCGAATGTAGTTTTCATCACCAGTATCGCCTCTCGGTAGGCGCTCGAAAAAGTCGGTTTTCCTGGCTTACGTCACCGACGAGAAATTAAGGGGAAGTCGTG
>NW_017552543.1:2523035-2534152 GCF_001854935.1 Bemisia tabaci
TGTATTCCCTTTCTAGGCTTCGATTCCTCCTGAGCACAATACGAAACGGTCCTTGCAGGGTTTCTGTCAGCAGGTTCTTGAGAGCACATGTGTTACTGACCAAACTTGGCGTGATAGTGTGATAATTCCAAATAGAACAAAAATGAACAGCTCACAGCAGCCGCGTTTACGGCGTCTGCCTCCGAACTCCACGCTGTCACGCCTCAGCCTTGGGTGCCGAATGCATGTAGCTTGCCCTCCCCCCCCCCCACCCCCAACTCTACTTGCCCTAGTGGCATTGCATTTCGTGCCCCGCTTTAATTTTCTCTCCTCTACGTTGCCACCCAAAGATGTAAGCCAAATTAAGGTGTTTTTTTAGAGGAGCCTTTGGCGTTTGACATTCCACGAGACAGAAATCGGTTGTTTTAATTTTAAACTTTTGAGCGGAAACCGAAGGAGGCGTACAGAAAGCTCCCAAACGCCGACCGTTCGCCGCGATCCAACGGTTTTGCCTTGCGATCGTACTTCTGACTTACCTCACGACCAGATGTCCTGCATTTTTATGGCAAAAGGTTCCATTTTATAGCAGCTCCGTCTCACTTTTAAGGATTTTGAAAACTATTTAAAAAATAAGGCAATTTATGCAAAAACTAAGTCCAGTGTTTGCTTTACTAACGATGGGTCGAAAAACAATTGTAACAAGATATCACTCTACACTGGAAAAATAAGTTGCTTGGATCTGGAGTACAGACTCTTCAAAACATTGACAAGAAAAAAAACTCTTGATTCAATCGGATTTTTGCTTGTATCAAGAGGATATCCGCTTAAATTAAGAGGCTTGGCTCTTCGATTCAAGAAAAAATCTGATTGAATCAAGAGAACTTTTTCTTGTCAATGTTTTAAGAATCTGGACTCTAGATCCAAGCAACTTTTATTTCCAGTGTTCATAATTGGACCGAGTTTAACAGAAAGGAACCAAGCCACATCTGCTATTGCCAAATTTAACTGGGCAACTTAATTTTTTACGAGAGATCGTTTGTGCGGATTCCTTTGAAATTTTTAAGGAATTTGCTTCAAATTATGGAGAATTTTCACTGAAATTTGCACGAAAATCCGCACAACCGGAAAAAAATTAACTTGCCCGATTAAATTTGGCAATAGCTGATGTGGCTTGGTTCCTTTCTGCTTAACGCGGTCCAATTTGAATTCCTAGGTTGGCTGCCCCTTTGGGCCCTTAAAGCTCCATAGCCTAACCTTAAAACTCCGCACTCACCCTGTAAGTAGGCACTCTACCATCGAAGTATCCAGGTCTCGATCTAATGGAGGAAAATTTTAGGAACGAGAAATTGCGAGCGCGGCCGGCGCTGGTCCCGCCGACGTCGACGAGCGGAAGGGGGCGAGGGTGGGCGTAGGCATGGCGGATCGGCGGAGAGAAAATCCGCAAGAGAGGCAGCGAACCATTTAAGAAGACCTTCGGGTTTTTTTTTAATTCCATTTTCTCTCTGGTGCAATGCCTCCTCGCGCTGCCACTCGGACGGACGGCGGTGTCGTCAAGGTCATCGGTCGCTTTCCAACAAGCTCGCCCGACGTCGTTGCCGGTTGAAGACCAGTGCTGTGGCGTGCTTTGCGATTTATCGATTGGTCTGACATTTAAACCGATGGAAAAGGATCGATAAACTGGGTGTTACCTCAGTAATCGATTCTTCAGTATAGCTTCAAGCGGGGAAATATCGATCATTCGCCACTGTTGTAATCCGAACGTAAAGTAACGAGAGGCGGACTAAACCACCCTCCCCCCTCCCTCCCCACCCTAGCGGGGGAGGTCCCGAGTGAAGATCAAAGTTTCCCGCTGAAGTAAAGCGCCACAGATGGGCCCAAGAAAGTTTGCGACACCTCTTCGAAATGTGTGTGTGCGAGTTCGTCTGTCGAAGTTTCCCGGAAAAGTTAATTTTAGCAGGGAATTCGCGGGAAAAATCCCGTTTCCGGGAGTTTCTGCTCGGATCCCTTTCCGGCGGTCTGGACTATCTTCCGGGAATATCAGGGAATTTTCGGTATCTTAGTAAAGTCAGGGAACTTAAAGAGTAGCGCGTCGGCTCCGTAACTTCAGTATGTGCAATTCGAGACAGAGCGAAGAACTTCAGCGTGCTTTTTTCCGTGATTTAAATCTTCAGAAGTGGAGATTTTGTTCGAAGACAAGCGTATGTCTGCGACTTTTCTTTCTTAAAACATTGAGGTGTCTTCGTTTTTGTTTCCAGAGTGTGACAAAGGCTGGAAAAGCGGGAATTGTTTGGGAATTTCATCAGGTCAGAGGAATCAGGGAAAAGTATGGTCTTCATGAAAAATAGGGAGAATTTGGAATTCCGAACGTGGGATCTTAAAAAAACATTACCGCTGTCACATCAAACCAAGTATCAACAGGCACACGTGGCTCTCGCAGTGAAAATTACGTCAAAAAGTTTCCATTTTTAGTCCTGCGCGTGTAAATTACTGATATCGAAATTCAGGGAATTTTTATTATCTCGGTCAGGGCATTTTTTTCTGCCAAGTCTATGGACTGGACACCCTGCTATTTTCTTCAAAAATTTTGGTATCCCAAGTTTCTGGCCGACGCGACTTGTGACAACGACGACACGTTAAACGGTCGTAAAATTTTCATTTCGTCATTATCGAGTCTGCCAAACATATCACCGTGGTTGCCGGTCAGTTGTGCTGTTTCGCGTTCGTCTGACGATTTTTTTGTCGGAACGGGACGAAAACATTCGAAAGCAGTGCAAAAAGAGGGAAAGAGAGATTAAAGTAGACGTCAATGACCTCCGCCCGCCTCAGAGCGAGTTCATAAGTTTAATTCCGACTGTCGATTCACAAAATTTTTTTTTCGTCCCGGCGAAAAATCGCCTTCGTTTTGGCAACTGCATCCATCGCGTGGCTGCCGTGCTTTTATTTAACTCCCCGCGTTGTCGAATCGGATTGATTTTTTATCCTAAAATGAATTGTATAGAGCTGAGTTGAATCGAGAAGAACTCAGTGTTGACACTGTCAGGGAATCTTAAAAATTCAGGGAAAATGACGAAATTGTCAGGGAAAAATCGGTAAATCGCCCCTCTTTGCTTTCTCGAGTGAGTTTGACGTTTTAAACGACAAATTTTGCCTGAAAACTATCTCTAACAATGTCTTTTTAAAAATTTGGCATTTGTTCAATTATCAGGGAATCTCAACAAAATGTGTCAGGGAAATGTCAGGGAATATAATTTTCCAGATTCTATGACAACCCTGTGAATTCTCTTAATCGCTATGCTCGACAACAGTGCAAATTTGCTAGTTTTCATATAGATACATGATACGCGCGAACGTGATGTTTGGTTTTGGTGCCAGCCACAGACGGGTCGTGATGGTGGAAAATTTTTCCCCTTCCGTTGCCAATTAGTAAATTTTCGAGAAATCAAATAAAGAGAAGCTATGTTGTTCTCCTCTTGCTTTCTATTCAGGCGGAAATACCTCTATCTCGACTAGTAATTTGCACAAATGAAGTGCGTGTGGTGGCTTACCTGGTCGTAGATCACCGTACACCACTTTTTCTCACGGCGCACAGTGGAACGAGACATTGGGTGAAGTCGATATGATCAGTGGCGAAGCACGAATGATCGATTATCGATGTATTCCCATTGAAGCAATGGTAAAGAATCGATCATTAAGGTGTTTTTTGCGAACGCCCTATTTATCGATTCTTTTCCATAGGTTTAAATGGCAAATCAATCGATACATCGCAAAGCACGCCATGTTTCTGCTCTTGATGTGGTAACCTTAAAAGCTTCCATCTTCCCTAAAACGAGACGTAAGAATTGAACAGTTGTTACATCGAATAATTCACCAAAGTTTTTCTTCCCCGTACACCGTCCAATCGTGATTGGTTCTATACTCTTTATGATGAACTTAACTTTAATCAATAAAATGTTTCCGGAAATTTTACTTCAATCGATCGTGGAAAAAGTACGGGCACCCGCTGACGTCTTATAATCTCGTAATTGGACTACATTTTGCATTTTGGAACTTTAAATTCTAGCCCGATTTAAAAACAACGTATGTGCCATTAGTTTCCCTATGCACAGAAGTGTTTTTCTAGAAGAGCCAGAATTTATAGTTCCAAATTGCAAAATGCAGTCCAATTGTTCACTTATTTGAATTCTGAAATATTAGGTCCTCCCCCAAAGCTTTTTTCAAAGGAATACCTAGGGGGGTGCAGAATCTTCCAAAGCTTCCTCATTTTCACGCGCTCGCCAGCCAGCCAGCCGGTTTTCCACATTATTCTCATCAGTTTTCCACAAATTTTCCCACCAATCTATGAAAAATAGACGTTTTTCTTCTGTTTTCCTTTGATTTTCGACTCATGGCTCCTGAAAATGTTCTCCCCCTCCACATTTTTGGGGCTTCTCTACATTTCCACGCGTCGGCCCGGACGCGTGATCGGGCATTTTCTACACCCCCGGGAATACCGTGTTTACCCCTAGAGACCTAGAGATTGACGTAGAAGGGGATTCGAAGTTGCCGGAAAGACTTAGATTGCATCCCGCGCGGAGCCCGTGTAAATAAACAAAGAGTCACGAACGGCGTCCTTGCGGGTGACCCTGAGACGGGAGGGCGGGGAAGGGGGTACTTCACAAATACACGCCGTTTAATTAAATCCCAACCAAAGTTTCATCGCGGCGTCGTCGTCGCTTACATCAGTGATTTCCAGAATGTTGAGCACAGGTTTTCCGAGGAAAAATTTCTCTGAAGAGAAATGAACGACATAAATTGATGATTATCTCGGTACTGCGCGCCGGCTGTTTGCGGCCAAGGTCGGTTCAAAGAAGCACGGCAAGTGGCAATTTTGACTTGATCTCGGACAAACTCATCCTGAGGGGTCTATTCGTGTAAATTCCCGAAATTCAAGATCATCAGAAACATTGGAGCCAAGTATAGAACGTTACATTATTCCTTTGTCCAGAAAATAGAGTGGAATGAAATTATGGCGAACGTGCTATGCACCATAAGTCTGTACAGGGTGTCTACAAGTCCGGAATTTCCGTGAAGTCCGGAGATAGTACTAATTCTTAAGGGGGGTCCGGAAGTACTGAAAAAGTGCGGAAATTCCGCCAGAAGGTTCGGAATTTTTTCATTTTTGTCGTAACTTAAGAGAGAATTTCTTTTGAACATTTTTTTTCGAATTTCGTCAAATGGAGGTACTGAAAAAGTACTGAATTTTTCCGTTGAGGAAGCATCGACTTTTTCGGGAATGTACTGAAAAAGAATTGTAAACGCACTGATTTTTGGCCAGCCTGTTTTAGTATACACCCTGCTGTAGGTACTTACTGTTCGGTTTGTCAAGCTGTACATTCGGTGCGCTTTTTCTGTTCGGTGTAATGCGGAAGTTCGGTCACACCGACTGTGAACGTTCAACTTAACGCACGGATCATTCGGTTTATGTCGCCAATGTTTTTCTTTTCTTTCTTTCTCACCCCTCTACCAGAAATATTGTGCGCTATACGTTATTCTATCATCGAAGTGATTCCATTGTTCCTCTAACGTAAAGGCGTATCTTAATTTTTGTTTGAGCCCCGGAGAGTATGGTTTTACATGTGAAACTGAGTTCATTTGGAAATTGATTTACGCTTTTACGTCAGAGGAATGAAGATTTGCCGGGGTAAACTTCCCAGTGCTCAGTCTCAATTCGGCCGAAGAGTCATGTGCTACATTCAATTTGTTCTATTTGAAAATTTTACCCCCGATTTGGGAACCCCTATTATAACTCAGTCTTTTTCACCGTCGAACTCTGCAGTGCCAAGGAAGAACGCCCTACGAACATTCGAGAGTTGCCCGATTCCCCTTGATAAAACATGTATTTTTGACGAAATTTAAGCATACTTTTCATTGAAATTTTCAGATATTTTGTATCAAATTTCTTGTTAAATCGTCTGAAAATTCTCGGGGAAACATTTACAATTTTTCCAGTAAATTCGGTGTTTCTCGAGGTAAATTCGGCAACTTCTGAAGGCTCATACGATGGGGCCCATGTGGAATCAAGAACCAAGGTGAAAGGCCTGCGATCCGTTTCTTCAACTCGGTTGTGGGGATTTTTCCCCCCGTCCTCGTATATTTTGGCCCCTCCTCGATCCGTTTCATAGAGAGCGTTTTGCAGACAGCGCAGATTGCTCGACCTTCCTCTGGCGGCAAAGCTCATGTCCGAGTGCATTTGGCATTCCCCTCACTTGACAGGATTCCCTCTCTAAGCACCCTGTAATTAGACCCCTCTGTATTCGTTTCAGATTGTAATTAATGTGCGATTCTCTATGTTTGTTTCAGATCGTGAGTACATGATTTCACTATGTTCGCCTCTTCACCGAGGGTCGTAAGTTAATTTAATTTCGTTTGGCGCATGAAAGCTCTTTCTTTCTCTGCTGCCGTTGCACTCGGAAGGTGAAACTGTTACACGGTTCCGAATAATAATATTCTGTTCCCTCATTGAAGGAGAGATTAATTGAGTCAACTTTGACTTTATTTCAAGTGTTCTCTTTTGACCCTTAATGATTCTAATGTACTCAAAAAGCACTCTATTTTGGATTTTAATTACTTTGATCACCTCTGAGTTGGAGCCTCGATGGACTGAATCCACGGGTCAACTATTGCAGCCTGCACTGGTAAAAAAAAACCTCTTGGTTCAAGAGTGCAGTTTCTTGTCGCCGGATTTAAGAGTCTGGACTCTTGTTTCAATGCAAAATCCGCTTGAAACTAGAGTTCAAGACTCTTAAATCCGGAGACAAGAAACTGCACTCTTAAGTCAATGCAATGCGGCATTGGTCCAAGAGGTTATTTTTTTACCGGTGTGATCGTTGGAATTTATGTCAGAACCACAAGAATCGAAAGTCGATATATTACACGGTGCAGATGAAGCTGTCTTGTTTGAACTCGCCGACATGGCCAGTTAAAGTTTTAACAATCAGGCTGCTGGCTCGACTCATCTTCAACATGGGAATAGAATATTAATATTTTCAACAGTGTGTGACACTTCGAGAATTTAGTTCGTGTTCGATTTAATCGCCATTTTTATTTTGAAAAAAGATCACTAGGCATAAAAGCACCCGAAGACATTCTTCACAAGACTATCATGCAGAACACGCTGAAATGATGAAACATTCTGAAAGTAACTTTTAAAGTAGAATATTACCATTTCATTTTACATTATTCAATTTCATTCACCATTGTACTCAATATCAGCCCATCAAACCGAGGGATTCCTCTATGATTGTATGGTAATTAAAAACAAAAATCGTGCACGACGAGGAACCGTAGAAAATAAGAAACCTTGCGACTCTGAAATCTTCAGCAGTTTGGTTCGGAAAACACCGTGTTCAATTCGGCATTGTTAGGCGAAAACGAACCCATTTTTCTAACTGAGGGGACTTGCTCATCGGAAAAGCACAGGAGAACTTCTTTGAATTAAATGTTAGCAAGAATATTTTCGAAACACGATTCCGTGGTGCACTCATTGCGAGTACAAGTGACCTACATTCGTCAACGCAAGTGGCTAGACACATAACGCAGGTAGCGCACAACACGGTTGTCGTAAGGGAAAGAGCCGTATCAACATCTAGGCGGTGCTAGTAGATTTCTTCTGATAAAATGAGAATTTCGTTAAAAACTTCCTATTTTTTTCTCTTAGAATTTACCACGCATAATTTCATTTTCATAAAATGAGGGAACTTTTTCTCACAAGTCGCGTAGGTAAAAATTAAAGTTTTTCTTTCTTTTTTTATGCTATTTCTTAAATTAACTCATTTCCCAATATTTGATTGCTATTACGGCGTTTTTCCTTGGCAGCGGCCCGATTATTGAAACTATGTCAGCCCGATACGACAAGACATAGCCCTATCTTAACCATGCAACATATCGCAATTCGATGTCGTACCGGGCTGCTTTAAACTTTCAATAATCGGCCCGCAGAGCAGACTAGGCTTTTGTGACTTCACCTACCGCGATGTGCCGTCAGCGCACCGTTTTCTTCCCCTCCTGAGGTCCGTCGGAACGGACAGCACACACAGCGTGTGGCAACAAGGTGAGCTTATGCTCGTCTTCGCATGTACTTGACACATTTTTTTCCCGACGCGGCGTAGCGCAGCGCGCAGCGTGCAGTCGGGAAAGACCTCGGAAATGACGTCACTAAATGAAAATGGTATCGTAAGCGCCACCCCCGCCCCTTCCCCCCACGACGCCTTCCCGCCCCACCGCCCCGCCACTGGAGTCCGACCGGTGCATTCGTCGGCAGGGCAGGTAGCCGCGCGCCGTGTGCGCGGAGAAAGCAGAGCGAACGGGTCGATTGTCGAATCGTTATCGAACGACCTTGATCGATTGATTCCTATGTTAGCAACGCTAATTATCGATCTACGTTATTCGATACAAGATTAACAATCGATAAAAGTAGAGTACCTATTTAGGGAGAGTACGGACATGTCGGTAATTTTGATGTTAGGTCACGGAGCTTTTAGGGCCCAGAAAGGCAGTGAACCTAACCTATGAATTCGGACCCGACTGATTCATTGTCACTATTCTGCCGTGCTAAGTTGAAACGTCGTATGAGCGTTCGAATGTTGCCATAGGTCTTCCCAGAAAATATCAATTTTTGAAGAACGTTTACGAATATTTTTCCTTGCAATTTTCAGATTTTTTAGATCGAATTACGAACTAAATCCTCCGACAAATCGGAAGAGACATATTCACTATTTTTCCTGAAAATTCGTGATTTGTCGAAGGAACTTTGGCAACGCCTGATGGATCATACGACGTTTTTATTTAGCATGACAGTATTGTTACGACCCGTCGTTTGTAAAGCACGTATTTGACTCAGTGCTGGCATAAAATTACTCATTACGGTGGAAGAACGCTCATTTCTGAACATTCTCAGTCCTCTTCGATTGATTTTTGAATCTGAAGATCGGCAGTGACATTTTTTGTGTTCGCGAGTTGGCCGCCCTTTTGGGCCCGAAGAGCTCCGTATTTCTGCAAGTCCGTTCTCTGCCTACATAGGTACTCAAGATATTCGAATATAACACGAGTAATGAGTATATTAAAACTTATATATTCGAGGAAATAACATAAATATCTTGCATTTCGGGGGAACCCGCTGAGTTCCAAATGTGGAGCCTCCTAGGGCACCGGGGGATATTAATGGACCACTAGATAAGGTACGAATTTCAGCATTCTGATACATGTTTCTTAACCAAAATTTTACGTAAAACACGATGCTCACAACGAAAATTACCGAAATTAACTCCTTACGAAGATATCTAATGATTCTTAATGCGTGAATTCAAACCACCCGCTCATGAAAACTCAATGCTCTACGTGATTCACATCGCGCGCTAAACGTTATCATGACAGTCTCTGCGATATAAAAATGTGGCAACCTCAATCTTGACGCTTTGGCTCAGTTATAGCAAATTGCTAATAGTTTGAACAACACATGATGGGAAATGAACATTGCTCGATTGAGAAGCTTGCTGAAACCGTTGTAGTGGGCGATTTGACTCACGTAGAGTTTTGAGTTTCTTGTGAGCGGGCAGTTCAAATTCCTCGTAACCAATGTGAAATAAAAACGTTAATATCTTCGTTAGGAGTTGGTTTCCGTATTTTTCGTTGTGTGAGTCGTTTTCTACGCTAAATTCTGGTTAAAAAACATGTATCAGATCGCTTAAATTCGTACCGTGCTAATGGTCCATTGGAAGGGAAGGAGCCGCTTTAGGTGTCGCCCTGTCGCATCCGCTGGCGAGGCGTGGGAGGGCATCTTACGATGCTCCTTATCACGTTCACCTTTGCCCGGATTTGAAAGCACGATGCCCGGCGTGTCAATTCCAAGTTGCCAGTTGAGGACGCAATGATAGAGAATAGAGTTTGGTTGGGTATAGAGGTTTCTAAATCACGATTCAACTACCACGAAGAAGAAATAATACAAATAAGTGGTCTCTTCTGGTCCTCAAAAAAGTGCAGGATTGCCAGATCATGTACTGCCATCCGCGCTTTTACTTCTGGGTTACGCGAGAAACGAAAGAAATGCATATGCAATATTTGGATATTCATTGGAACATTTTTCTATGGCGAAAAATTTTGCGAAATAATTTAACGAAATTACTCACTTTTCTTAAGTTTATTGTGCTTCCAAACCCATCATTCTTCTGCCGTGTTAAGGAAAAATGCCGTATAAATATTCGACAGTTGCCTAAATTCCCGTGATAAAACATGTATTTTTGACGACATCCATGCATATTTTTCCCTTGAAATTTCAGATATTTTAGATTAAATTGCCTACAAAATTTCGGGGGGAAATATTCGCAATTTTCCCAGTAAATTCGGTTTTTATCGAAGGAAACTTGGCAACGTCAGAGGGCTCATACGGTGTTCTTCCTTAGCACGGTAGTCTTCCCCTCGTGCTTTGCTGCGCTTCAGTGCTTTGCCTCCCTGCAAAACATTCGGCATTTTGGCTTCACGTACAACTTTCTTACGTGGTTGAAAGTTTTGAGACGGTGCTCTGAAGAACCAATTTCTCAGAAGAGATCAACGAGTTGAAATTAGTCAAGAAGATTATGCCCAGGCAACTTCGTTAGTTTTACTGCCCTTCCTGAAGAAAATTGTGTTATCGTGTGTGCATAAGTAGGTGCTACATTGTAGAACATCATCCTTTTGAACCTTGACCAATGCCTCGTCGATCTTATCAGCACATAACTTTACGCTTCAATTCCGAGTTCCTGAAAATTTATGGCGTGAACGTAACATTTACAGTTTTGGAGGGAGAAGGAAGAGGGGATGATGACGGTTGGCCCCTTTGGACCGCGGCACAATTGGCACATGTATGAGGAAGGACCGACCTATATTTTGAGAATACAATTTAATCAAGAGCAGTTTTGATCTGGTATATTTTCTCCTATCAACAATTCCAAGTCGAGAGAGAAGTCTTTGTTCTAGTTCCTGTCGGACAAACAACAGGCCAAATTCAAATGCTCTCTCTGCAGGGCCGGATTTACTTACTTGCCGCCTGTTTTTTGCCGCCCCTCCTCATTCGTTTTGAAACATCGATACAAACCATCAAGTGAACGTGCCGGAGGAGGAGGGGT
>NW_017552543.1:2539046-2571973 GCF_001854935.1 Bemisia tabaci
CCCCACCGATCGCTCCCCTTCGCAGACTCGGGGTTTTGCACCTAGTATCCGATGCTCTCTCGAGAGCACGTGTCCCGCTCCGTAATCGCTCTCTCGGCACGTTCCCGTGCAATCAGTGAATTTTTTTTTTTAAATTTTATTTTTAGTTTTATTCCGTAAACAGTGGTTAGTTTCTCCCTTTTTTCATTAGTGCGGTTATAGTTTCTAGTCTTTACAGTGACGGGGGTTTTTTTTCTACTCGCACCACCAGTGTGAGAGTTTGTCACGTGATTGAGAATAGTTGTAAGTTTCGGTTCTCACCTCCGAGTGTGCGTGTTATTTCGTTCGAGTGAAAGGCGATATATTTTTGAGACCCCGCGCTGAGAGTGTAATCGGGTGGGCGAAAGTTTAGTTCGGATGGGAGCACCGTTTAGTTCTTCGCCTAGCGATGTTTGATGAGCAACTTGTTGAGCTTCGGGCTCGTCGGGTGATGATCGATGAACGTCGAGGCGCGTAATTCGCTCGGCGAGCTCTTTCCGATCAGGTTAGGTTCGCTGAATCGATCACTCGACACTTCAATCGTCGGCTATCGTCGCTGTTTTCGGAAAGTAATTATTACTACCGTGTTACCGAAAAGGGAAGTAACGCAAAACTTTTCGGGATCAAGTTTCCTTCAAAATGTGCCTGATCTACTCCACACGAGCCGACTCATTCAACCATAATAGTGAAAACGTCTTGTTTGTTTCAAAGCGAGATCCATTAGAAAGCAGTAAGCGCGCAAAAATTTACGTCATTTCAGACAAAACAGCAGGAAGCCGATATTTTTCCGAGAGAGAGCCGTACATTCTGTCATCTTGCGTTAAATGACACCCCTTTCTCCCAGTTTTCAAACTTCAAATATGTTTGTTGTGTGTCCAAAACATCATCACGTAAGCATGCTGAACATGCTGTCTTTCCTAATGCGAAATGAAAAATGTACTTTCCATAGTATCTGAACAAAAATTAGCCAGTAGCTTATCATCCGAACAATTTCTGTCAGTCTTATGGATATTGATCGACGCTTTCACGAAGAAGGAAGATTCGTTCGATAGAATGTTCGGCTCAAACGTAACTGGGTCCAAAGCTCTATCTTCCGCATTTACCAGGGTATCTACCGTCAGTAAAAACCGGAAAACCCGCTAAATATCAGGAAATTTGATGTTTTCAGGAAAATTGGTCATCGCTAAGTGCCTTGAGTAATTGTTGAGAATTTTTCCAACTTTTGATTCGTTCCATTAAATATGGTGTTTTTTCTCAATCAAACGACCGTCAATTTAGTCCCGCGTGAAATCAGGAAATTTCATCTAAAATATCAGAAAAAATCAGGAAAATCCCAAATTATATGATGATAGACATCCTGTTTACTGCTATTTTCGGTAACACGGTAGAGTTAGGTTAGGTTTGGTGATCATCAATCGCTCAACACTTCGGTCATCGAGCGTCGACTTGCGAATGTAAACTTTCACACTACTGCCGTAGTAAGGAGAAACGCCGTATGAGTTTTCAGGCGTTGCCAAATTACCCTCTATAAAACATGAATATCAAGGAAAGTTTTTGACATTTTTCTTCCAATTTTTCAGAGAATTTCTCTCAAAATTCGATCTGAAGTATGTGAACATTTCAAGGAGAAATACTCATTACTTTC
This sequence comes from Bemisia tabaci, assembly GCF_001854935.1. Lineage (NCBI taxonomy): Eukaryota > Metazoa > Arthropoda > Insecta > Hemiptera > Aleyrodidae > Bemisia > Bemisia tabaci. Next base: position 2,540,710 of record NW_017552543.1, read on the forward strand.
ATCAAAAATTAATGTTTTATTAGGGGAAATTCGGCAACTCCTGAAGTTCCATACGGCGTTTTTCCTCAGCACGGCAGCATGATAGGAGTGCGGGCTCTGAAATATATTGTCTCGGGGGTTACGCAAGTTCGGCGGCATGGAGGAGCAGCGTGAGGTTATAGCGGATCGCGCGGAGGTTTATTGATTCGCCCGCGTCTGGCTCCGGCCCCGGCTCTGCCGCGGGATCTCGTGTCGGTGTCGGCGCTGGCTTTGTCGCAGGTCGTGGTCTCGTGGTCGTCCAACGCACCCGCGCCCGAATTCCTCGTCCTTGACTCTCCTATCCGCCGGATGGATTCGCGATTCATCCTCGCCCGTAGCGCTGCGCTTTTCGCCAAGGGAACCCGTCGTGTCGGGATCGATCCCCCTCGGTGGGGGCGCATTTTGGTGCAATCCTACCGCCCCCCCCTCCCTCGCCCCCCTAGCGCCGTTTTCAATGAACGGCGGCGGCGGCGCACACTGGTTCGGGTCAATAGAAGAGGTCGGACAAAATTTGGGAGCTTTAAACGCTTATAACTCCGTTCATACAAATCTTTGAGGCTCTAAAAGTGGTTCCACTGGTTTCATCGTAAAGTTTCCTTCTTAAAGCACCCCTTGAAATTTAAAATGTGACGAAATAAACATCAAAATTTGCCGTTGGAGTGAGAAATTATATGTCCGACCTATCTGGTTGACTCGATCCACTGTGCGGCGGCTCGTGAATGATGTCTCTGTTCTCTTTTCCAGTGACCCACTTGCTGCGGTCGCCCCCCGGTGACGTCATCGATCAGGTGCAGTTGAATCGGGGCCCCCTCGGTAGGGGTGAAGGGGGAAAATTCGTTTGAAGGGTTTTGGTATTTTTGCACGGATTTCTAATTATGTCTTTTTGTCCGTCTGGCATATATCTTCAATTATCAGAAAAACGTCAGGAAAAAAATACACGTGGGTTAAAACGGCCGTCAACGTTTCACTTATCATTTATCAAAAAAACAAGTTCTGATTCCGCAAAAATTGTTCTCCTACTCTTGCCAAGAAGAATTCCAAGATCCTCCCGATTATTATGCAATTTACGAGGAGAAATTTGGCAACGTTAAAATGTTTGACGTGTTTCGTGAGAAGAACGACGATAAGTGCTGCAGCGGTGTTTCAATGCGATTTGGCAAACTGCAAGTTCGCTCTCTAGTAAGAAAACGCATTGATTTTTGACCCGCTGCTAATCTTGGAAAACCGCACGAATCCGGGGATTTCAGGCCCAAGGAGGAATCGTAGAAGCGTCGAACCCAAAGTCCACGAAATTCGGAGGGGTTCCCGGTGTCTAGGAGGTCCCGAACTCGTTCGCCCTTGGACTCGGCCCCGTCGAGGGGTCCAAAGTAAAGGGCGAGTGGAGCCTTTGAATTTCAAAGGTGAGGCATGTCTAGACGGGAGCAGATTACGCGTGCAGGTGTCGGAGATTAGGGTCAATTGAAACTGCTCCTCTTGCCTTGCGACCAGAACATTGCCCTCTCTGAATGGGCCCCGGTTCGTGTACGAATGTGTAATTTCGACTTCACGAGGGGAACCGTCTCCATTACTCTTCTCTGGAAGAGCCTGGATTTTAGAGTGTAGTTCGGTGCTACTCTTTGATACTCTTCCGTGTTTGACATGCTCGAACCATGGTCCCCGCCGATTGCCGCTATTCTATCCCGATTTTGCACTTTGCGCACCCGGTAATGGATAATTTGCACGGAAGAATTTTATTGCTTCATCTGAGAGTGATTAATGAGTTAAGAAACCATATGCTCAGGTACCCGGGTAGTTTCTCTGAAACATGAAATTCACTAATTTTCAGATCCGTGTAAATTTTCTTTTGCCGCAATTTTGCGAAAAATACGCGATTTCCCCCCGGTTTTGCCAAACACGCGATTTTCACCACGATATCTCGAAAAATACGCGATTTTAGCGCTTACGCGTGCCGCCTTTCCCATTACCGAAGCTCATTTTCGCACGGACCAAGCGTGACTCGCCGCACAGTGGATCGAGTCAATTCGATAAGTTGGACATGAAATCTTGTACTAAAACTGCAAATTTTGACGTTCATTTTGTCACAATTAAATTTCAAGGTGTGCTTCTAGAGGAAAATTTAACGAGGAAACCAATGAAACTACTTTCAAAACCCCAAAGCTTTGTATGAACGGAGTTATGAGCTTTTAAAGTTACCAAATTTTGTCCGACCGCTCACATTAACTCGATCTTCTGTGCGCCGCGCCGGTCCCATGGCCGAAAAGCTTCTGTACCCCTGACGTAACCTTTTTTCGTGAATTTCTAGTGACGTTCGAAAGAGCGTAATAACCGCATGTCGAAATAATTCAATGTTAAAATCGCCTCGCGCAGTGAATCGTAATAACCGCACGTCGAAATAATTCAACGTTAAAATCGCCTCGTGCAGTGAATCGAAGCGCGATAAGGAACTTACATGGTGAATAAAAGCAATTGAACATTCGAGGAGGCGCATGAAGATGCGTGGAATGCGTGCGCTAAGGGGCGAATAAGCCGGCCGGCCATGCGCTATCTGCCGCCGCCGCCGGGCCCGGCGCCGGCGCCCCTGGGGCCCCACGGCCCGACGAGCGCCCCGCCGCCGGCCACCAACGGGGCCTTCCCGCCCTCGCACATCAGCCCCCCGGAGAAGCACGCCTTCATCAGGAGCTCGCCCATCACCTCGTTCAGGATCCTCACGCCGCCCTCCCCGCACATCATCGCCAGCCAGTACAGTGAGTAGATTTCATCGATACATTTCAGGGTTGCCACAGTCAAGGAAAATAGGTTAAAAAATGTTAAAAAACAGCAGCCCGTGACACTGGTGATATCAAAAACATCGGAGAAATAACTGGAAACAAGGCTAAAAATTTCACCTAAAAATCCGAGACGTTTCGGCCCAAAACTGAGACATTTTCAGTTGGAAGAATACAAGTAAAATATAAAAATTCCAAATAGAAACCTGCAGACTAAATGATGGTCCAGAGAATCGAATGAGAATCAATTTAGCCATCATGAAGTCTGCAGGTTTCTATTTGGAATTTTTATATTTGATTTGTATTCTTCCTACTGAAAATGTCTGAGTCAGGGAAAACCAGGAAATGCTTGGGAAAAATTGTCAAGTCACCTTCATATCCTCTCTAGATTGGGTTTGACGTTTCGAACAACAAATTTTGCCCGAAAACCATTTCAAATCAAGTTTTTTTCAGCATGTAGCATATCGACGGTGCAAGTCGGCAATCACATAACTCGGTTTGCGACGTCGCAGACTTCCTGTCGTACTTTATTTTTTAAATTGAAAACTACTCAACGGCAATTCTTTAAAACTGTCATGATTTTTCTTCTCAATGCGAAGAAAATTCTGCAAAAACTTTAAGAAACAATGTCAATTTGCTCTCCTTTAAAAAAATGACGTAGAGGCGGAGATTTTCAGACACCGCTAACGAGTTATGTGATGGCCGACTTTCACCGTCGATATGCTTAATTGACAGGGATTTTTACTAAAATGTGACGGAGAAATCAGGGAAATGTGAGGAAATTTAATTTTCCTAATGCTGTGGCAACCCTTACATCAGTCAAGGTGACAACTGACAAGTGACAAGTTCCTGTAACAAGGTGATAAGTTCTTGGAAAGTCAGGAAATCCTGTCCAACCCTAAACAGTGAAGGGTTCGGCTCTCTGGAAAACCGGGAAAATCGGAAAATCAAGGAAAGGTGGAGGATTTGCGATGACCGGGAAAATTCAGGGAATTTCTGACGGATCTACTAATGACGAAAACACATCGCTGATCTTCTTGCTATTCAGTCTTTCTGGTCATTTTTAAGGCTTGTCATCTTCTAACCAGCCCCTGAATGCCTTTTTCCATAATTGAATCTCTTGACTAAGAAATTGTGTCCGGAGTTATCAAAAGTCATGGTACTTTGAGCTAAAGGTATACAGTAGACTCTAGATTATCCGGCTTCGTATTATACGGACTATGGATTATCCGGATCGATTTTGCAACCATGTAACTACGTACGCATTCCGATAAGTGAGCGGATCCGCGGAGAAGCGGTCGCAAGGCATATTGGCGCCTGCAAGGCTGAAGGAATACTTCACGCATTGCGCCAAACAGTGAGGTCGGCGTGGAACGCATTAGCGCCTACTAGATTGCATGAATACTTCTCGCATTACACCAAACGCAGAGCAGTCGTTTAGTTAGCCTAAAACGCACATTAGCGGCTACAAGACTGCATGAATACTTCACGCATTGCGCGCTTTAATCGTTGTATTGTAATTTATCGTTGTCGGTTACCATTCACAATCACCATTGAGTCGTTCAGTTTGGCGTTAACCTTTTTAATTCGTGTTGGTATGTATACGATGTATACATAATAAGAATACTGTGGTGTTGGTTGGTGGTGTTTGTGTTTACTATTATTATCCGGATTTCTTTTTTATCCGGATCGGGTCCGGCACCAATTAATACGGATAATCCAGAGTCTACTGTACATTTTTTTCGAAGGTCAGGGTAAACTCAACAAAAATTGTGGCCTCCCTAGTATCAAAATTGGGGTTTGCCATCGAGCTGTGCGTAGAGAGAAGCAGAGCTGAGCAAGTGGCAGAAACCACGCTTCTAACAAAAGAACGGTCGTGGGTGGATATCGCGCAGAAGTCAACTCGGCGTGCCGTCATCGGTTTTCGTGCTGTTCGAAGGAAAAACACCCTATGAACATCATCCGAATGCTACCAAATTTATCGGGATAAACTATTTACCGCGAAGAAAGTTCCAAATATTTTTCTCTGAAAGTTTTGGATCTAGATCAAAGTGCGAATAAATTTCTTTCCACAATTGGAGGACGAATATACCCCTGTTACTCGGTAAATTCGTATATTATTCGAATGGATTTGGCAACGTGTGGAGGCTTATAAGGCGTTTTTTCCTTAGTATACTCATTGCGCCTATCGCATTACGCAAGGAGCTGCTCTGCCGGGAAGCAGTAAGCGTATCCGGTGACCGGCATCAAGTCAGTTGGTTCATCGATCCACTCGATTTACCCGCATGTCACCAACTCTCGATTTCCGATCACTTCTCGATCGCTTTGCGTTTTTATTCTTTTTTTATTTTTTTTCCCATGAGAGGAAGTATCTTTTTAGTATGTTGAAAGCCCAACGCAGAAGCGGATTCAGGAATTTGGCACCACCGGCTCTTCTCCATTTGAACCTGTGTCGAATAATCGATTCCTGTCGGCGCAACTGTCTCCTCCGAGAATCGATACATTTCGATGGATGTAAATGGAGAAGAAACAATGTTGCTGATTTGCTGGATCCACCAATGGCCTGACGTCTTTCCATGCAGCATAAGATTTGCCGTACAATAACAGGGGAAGATAGAGACATTTTAGACAATTTTTATTTCTTCCTAAATTAAAATGGCCTTTCACGTATTACATAAGATATTTTGAGACAAGAATAAGAGGGGGCATTTTGGCCGGATTTTTGACTCCTCCTACTTAATCCTAATTTTTCATAAAATTAGGGAGTCTGCGGCCCAACCCTTGGCGATTTGTGTCACTACCAGCCTGTAGAGAATCATTGAGAAAGTTTGAAGAAATGCATTCAGCAAAAAAGTAAAGAAAACAATGGAAGAATAATCGAAGTTGGGTTTGAACCCAACACGCAACTAAATTAACTTCGCGGTGGGCCGGGTTGCATACGCTCGATTTTGTGGGCGAAATCCGTGATCTGTCTTTGGCTTCCGCTGTAAGGCACAGGTGCAGCCTCTTGAATTCAATTTTCCTTCAATTGAGAGGTTAGGCAATTTGCGCTCCATAGAGTTAGAATAGTGGTATCAGAATTTTCGGTCTTATGAACTTTTAACCGCGCAAGGCAAGAGACGGCTTCTCGCGCTTGCCGGGTCGGTGTTCTAGCGACCAGACCTTATCGAGGGGCCCTACGAAGTGATATTTCTCTCCCCAATTCGCAAATTGTGAGCCACGCTCCTCGGAAAGTTGCAGTGCTCCGAGCCCTCGCCGCCATCATTCTCCCCGACCCCGAATCTCCGTCTGCGCCGCCGACCCGCGACAGGGGAAACGAGACTAAAAATATTGCTGCGGGTGCGCTACGCAACCGCCGAGTCGGGGCCGCGCGGTTCGGAGCTCCTTTCCTCGACGATTCGTCATCCACGACACGGCGACTCCGGCCTCAGGAAAGTCATAAACTATGAATGGGCCCGGATCTGGCCCTAGAATTCGTCGTCCCTCTCACGTAAGGGCGTATCTCGATTCCCGCATGAGCCCCGAATAGCATGGATTTACATGTAAAACCGGGCTCAAGTGAGATATGCCTTTACGTCAGAGGGGCGACGAATTATGGGGGACGACGACGGCGGGGGAAACGGTCGCCGGGGCCCCTTCTGTCTCGTCTCAGTCATCGTCGACCGTTGTTGGTTCCGCGATCGTAAGCCAGTGACCTCGTCGCTGTCAGCCGTAGGGATGGCGATTTTTTCGAATAAAGCGATTTCGGGAAATCGGTTTGCTTTTCGGTAAAAAATCGATTCGATTTTAAAATCGGATGGAAAACGATTTTAGAAAAAATCAAATTTTTCCGAAATCGATTTTAAAACACTTAAAAATCCAAGTTCGGCGCCAAAACCATTATTAATACTAAAACTGAACTTTAAATGAAACTCGGGTATCACAGAACCTAGGCCTTATGTGACACATGAACGTCGGAAATTTCGATTTTTCTTTAATAATTCGATTTCCGCTCTCAAAATCAATTCCGAATTTTAATTGACCTCCTAAAATCGATTCGATTTCATGGATTTTTCGGCATAGGGTGACAGAGGAGCCTGCCACCCCTCTCCCCTAAAAATCTACTCGGCCCCTCTCAAGAAATGTGAGGAATCTTTGCTTATTAATTGCGAGACCAATACTTCGTTTTTAAAATTAAGAACAGACCATTTTTTGGCAGGAAAAGCTCAAAATTTTCCCTGAGAAGACTCAATTATGCAACATTTTCCCTTTGAAGTTTTCTCTTTGACACAGGAGTCTCGGAATTCGGGACCTGGAAAATGCTTAAAAGTGGCGCCAGCTCTCCCTCTTACATTCCGACTCTATTTACTCTATGAGGAGTCCCTGCGTGATCTTTGACTTAGCAGTTGGATCTTCTCTTATCCACATATTCACAAAGCTAATGTAAACAAGCAATCAGTCGGTCCATGTCTCTACGCATTGATAAAGCTCGACATTTAAAGCCTGGGATGTACGATCATTTTACCTGAGACCATCCCATCTTCCGCAAATTAGAACCAATCACATGTTCTTCCTGAGAGTAGTCTATACCTGTTTTCATTCCACCTCGGCGGATCATTGTAAAATAAGTGTATCATAATTTTATTCTGTATTCCTTTTTCTCGGCAACTGAGAATAAATCAATTAGTCAGTTTGCTTGGGCAACGGGGTGTCTGTAACACTAATGATGAGTTTCTCATGATTCTTAATTTTGTTGAAGATGCTTCCATTTTTTTTAGTGAGATAGACATGAATATCCGAGTTTTGAACCGGAAACTTAAACTTTGATTCGCAGACTGAAACCGTTGCCCCGTTCGGCTCTCGCTCTCAGTCTGATTTTCGTCGGATTAATGAGTTAGCGAAGGAGATCGCATAATTTCTTCGCCTGCTTCTCATCATGTTGCACCGCCTTATATTTTTTTTTATTTCTGCATTCATACACACAGCTCACACCAATTATTGCCTTAATTTTATTTCATTTCGTTCCAACGTGTAGTCTTCGGGCTAATTTGTGCTTTCGTGTATGTCCTGTTGTACATTTTCCTCGTTGAATCCTGCACGTACACACTGCACTTACGAAACGATTTTTGCGCGCCTTGCACCCCCGTATATGTTCACAAAAGCTTGTCAATATTTTCCTAGGCTACTAGTGTATTTATTTTAATTTTCAAGAGTCGAAAGGATTTCTACGTATTTGTCTTCGAAGCAGAAATCCTTTCGGCAATTACCGCTTTAAACTGAAAGAATGCGGCTTCTCAAGCTACTTCATTTGGCATCATTCTGTATATAAAGCTTACTCCCGATTGTTTTTTTTTTTTTTCGGCCACAATCTGCTTAACCAGTTTGTACACTGCTAATGTTTTGTTGTTATCACCGAGACTCCGCTTATTTTTTTATTTAATTATTTATTTATTTATTTTGCATTTGTATAAATTATTTCGACCACGCTGATTGTTTTGTCAAAATTACCTCAACCGCGCAAACTTCTTGCTGAAATTATACACTGGCCGTCCTGTGTAATAGGGTGTAGGACTTGGTAGATTGCTGCTATAAGCGCAGTCTGAAGAACTTTCTACACCCCTGATCAACGGTTCATACGAAGTCCTTCCTAAGCATGGCAGAGTATCAAACCGTTCCTCTACACGCAGGTTAGATGTTCTAAATGTTTCGATTGCCTGCTCGATAACAGTAATGCTCGAAAGCACATCTGTGAACACTGACAACACCGAGAAAATGTTTCGTTGGATCAACAGAAATTCCTGTCGTATGCACCGTGATGGGAATTCCTCGTCAAAGCAACAGGAAACCTCCTCGTTCCCAACAGTTTTTCGACTACTTCTTAGAAACGTCTCGTTATTGCTAAGAGATTTCCATTAAATTCAACGAGAATTCCTGTAGCGGCATATTTAACAGTAACATTTTTCTCATTGTCAGTGCAGCGGGAGCTATGCCTGCGATGCACTCGATCTGCATAATCCGAGCACTTGGGCGGCGAACGCAGAGACCGCCTTATGCAACGCGCCTCTACACCTACAAACGAGTCGATCGACGATGAATCCCAACAAGTCCATTTTCCGATGAGCCTCGAGCTCCGTAAGAACACCTGCATTGTAGGGGCCGACGGATAACGGACACTCTCGCTTTTGACTTGGGCCGATCCAAGTTACGACACGCCGAGCGGCGGACCGCCCGACTGCGGCAGCGAAACAATCGCTTCACTTTCATTTTTCAGCTCGGCGACCACAGAGCCGCGAGGATTGTGGGGGGGAGGAGGAGGAGGTTCGCCTAGTCAGGGATGCAAAAAAAATAGCCGTTGACGTACCAGGAATGAGCGTAATTACATTTCAATAATCCAAAATGTTTACTCGTAAGTTACTTTGATTTTAACGGGGGAACTGTTGGGCACTTCGGACTGATAATCTCACCGCCTTTTTTCTCCAACTTTACACACAAATTGGACAAATTTTGGACAAATTATAGCCTTGCACAAAGGTGATGTTCTCAAAATAGAGAATTTGCTAGAAATCGTTTCATTGCTGCACCTAAGAGTGCCTAATGAGCTGCCTTCGCAGTATTTTTTATAGTTCTTTCTGATATGGGAAATCGTAGAAAAACAAAGTTAAAAGTGAAAATATTTTCCGCCTTCTGCCGTCATCAGTCGGCATCTCCCACTTAAATCTATGTATTTGATCAAATTAGGTAAATTACTTTAGAAACCAAGGATATTCCTATGCTCAGATCACTCAGTATTTTTTTCTCTAACATGAACTTCACGAAATTTCCGACAGCTGGAAATTCGCTCCATTGTATCGATAATACTTTTAATCGCATAGGACTTGCAAAAACCTAAACCTATTGGAATTCATCAAGGAACGAAAATTAGGTGCCCGAGAAAATTGGAGAATCGGGCTTCAAAACCGGTAGCTTTCCGCTTTTCGCTCGGAGATAATTTTGATAACCCGGCTCTAAAATATTTGACTTAAGATGGAAAATTTGAAAGTTTTCTCCTTCTCGGAAAGAAAATAGAGGAAACTGCGGGTTATCATCAGAGTATTTTCGCCTGGGAATCAAGTAAAATCGGCAATACTTCAGGGGCGAAAAAATTCGAGAATTCTTGTCACCTCGAACAAACTCGATTCAGGCGGGATCAAGAACTTACGAGAGAGCGCGAGGAGGGGGGGGTGGAAGCTAGCGGATAGGCTTACGGCGAGCTTACATCGATCTCCGAGGCGGGCTCGGGGAACGGAAGCGGATGGTGGGGGAGGAGGGGAGGGTCGGAGGCGCGGGAACGGGGGATGCTGCACGCTCCACGCATTAACGTTGCATTTAACGATTCTCGGCGAGTTGACCGGGTTTCGCGGGGCGCGGCGCGGTGCGGGGGCGGGGGCGTCGAAAATGTCGGCCGAACAAGTCGGTCAAAGGCTCCTCCAGCGGCGGCGGAAAAGTCGGCGCACTCCGACGCGGCGCGACGCTCGATTCACGGGCACCGGGCGTCGCGGCGCGGCGCAGCGTGGGCGGAAATGATTCATCCCCCTCGCTGTCCCCGCTAACCTGACTACGTAACCCCAAAATCCCTGCCTTTTCCTCGGGTAAAATTTTCCCGGCCGCAGCGAAAGTTCCCCTAACTTTTCTCTATTCCCCCGGTGACGCACGCCGTCCCTAAATTACGTAACGCTACAGGGGGATGGAGGGGTCGAGGAGAGTTTTACGCCATCTTGTTTTTACGTGTTGAAGGATAAGGGTGCCAAAAGCTCGGAGTTTCCGGAAAGTCCGGAAGTAGTACTGATTTTTCAAGGGTGGTCCGGAAGTACTGAAAAAGTGCGGAAATTCAGGTCCGCAATTGAGGAGCTTTCCGGAAAAAGGGCACATAGCTAAAAATCGCGTTTGAAAAAATGCATTTGAAGTTTCTATCATTACTATTTGCCCACTGACTGTGACTTACGTTCTAGATCGGGAGTCCAAGCTGCGATGAAAGTTACCATCAGTGGGCAAAAAGTAATGATGAAAACTTAAAATGCATTTTTCTCACACGCGATTTTTTGCTATGCGCCCTTTTTCCGGACAGCTCCCCAATTGTTCATTTTTTGGTCGCAATAGGTTTCGTCGAACGAAGGTACTGAAAAAGTACTGAATTATTCCGTTGAGGAGGTACTGAATTCCTCAGGAATGTACTGAACAAGTACTGTAAAAGAACTGATTTGTGGCCAGCCTGTTTTAGTAGACACCCTGATTACGTAACGCTCCGGGGGGAGGGGTAGTCGAGGAGAGCGTTACGCCATTTTGTTTTTACGCGTTGAAGGATTGGGACCTACGTCACGAAAGCGTTATAAAGGGGTGGGGGGCGTCTAAAATGCCGAAAAGGTGCGTTACGTAATGTCGGGACGGCCCCTTAACCGCTTACGATTCTACTCATGAGAAGTGATCGATATACGCATCGCTCTGCCGTCATGTAGCACTAGCTACGTCGTTAAGCGCGTAACGGCGAAGACGATTTTTTAAAGTTGGTAATATTGTTTTGATTTGTGTATAATTCTATTGAAAATTTCAATTCGAAGCGAGGCAGCCTCCCAAAATCGATAGTTCCGCACACTCGTGAATGGAGGAAAAGCAACGTCGCCAACTTGCAAAAAGCGCCTTCGCCGTTGCGCGTTTGTTGACGCCGATTGCGCCACATAACGAAGGAGCAATGTTTGCGTGAATCGATTTATTCTCAGCAGCAGGATCGAAAGAAGTTAAGTCTTGTTGAGGAGAATAGGGAAAATTCAGGGAATTTTCACTGCGGCTTGAGAGTTAAATTTTTGGCTTACCAAGTCAGATTTATTTCCCGGCTTTCCATGGGTGTGTGAAGCCAAGGACAATGGAGTTTCAAGTTTTCTTGGCAAGAGTATCTAGTTAGGGAGTTTTCGATAAAGTCTAGGAAACTCTGACGCTTCAAGTAGTGACGTCATCATAGGAATTCTTCTCCGTTATATGGCATTGAATCCAAAGAAAAACAATGACTTATGGCCGAAAACCACTTTGAAAAAATGAACGCACAGAATTGACTTTTTACAATACTTCAAGTTTCTGCGGGAATTGCCTTTTCGGTATCAAATGTTCCTTCACCAATGGTGAACAGAAATAAGATAGTTTGGAAGTGGATGAAGCTGGCATTTTTCTCGTCTTCTCGAGCAAAACGTCGCGCTCCTCATGAAACATTTTTGAGAATGATTTTCTAGAAGGAGTTAGGGATTTCGAAAAACTTTTGCTAGAAAACTATTTTCAATTTTGTCTTCTTAACAATCTGTCATATCCTCAATTGGACGCATTTCTATCAAACGGAACTATGTGCATTGTGATGTGAGCCCTGTAATGCGTATATTCTAATGGGTCTCAGGGCGCATATCTTAATGCACACAGTTTCGTTTGATAGAAATACGTCCAATTGTTAGGGAATTTCATTTTCCAAATTCTGCGATAACCCCGTCATTAGTCGTCATCATATCCAATGTGCTGGTCACACGCTCAAATTTCCATCAATTCCCGATCAAATGGTGACTGGTGCGTACCTGCGTACCATCTACCATCACATTTCTGCGGCCTGCAAAAATTTGATGGTAGATGATGGAGCTGTGGGGCCCATCCTTCATCTGATTTCCACGCAACCGTGCTTATTTCATGCTTATTTCAATCAACACGCTGTTTTAATCAATTTTACTCATCAATCTAGATAACTCTCGACCGCCATCTTGGTCATCATTTTGATTGGAATTTGACGGGAATTTGATCGTGTAACCAGGCCACAAGCGTTGACCACCGAAAGCACCCCTTACATCACAGGGAAGAGAACGGTGCAAATTCTTCAAGATCCATTGTCTCTGCGTGGAAATGCGACCCCGTCTAGGTGGGCTCAGCCCTCGTCAATCGAGCGCTTTTCGAGGTTAGTGGTGGAGTCTCCCGGCGCAACCGCCCCGGGAAAGCGGGGCAGAGAGCAGGGGTAGCACGCGGCCGCCGCGCCACCGCTCCGTAAACACGGTTTCTAAACCCGTCTGCGACGCCGAGCCCGTCTGCACGGAGGGGAACCGCGCGGCCCCTCGCGGGAGGGGGGCGGTGTAACGTATCTGGAGTACCGCCGGGGCCGAAATGTAGGTCAACCCCCCCCCCCCCCGCCCCGTCATAAGTTCGGTCTGCACTCGGTTGCACTTATTGATCTACAACGCCGGCCGCGCCCCTCCCCGTCGTCGTCGTCGGTGCGGAAGGGGAAACCGCTCGCCCCCTCCCGCCCCTGGCGAATCCTCGCGATGCCTCGGTGGGAGTTGTGACGTATCGGATAGCGTTTCCATTCATCTTGCTCGCCGATCGCACCCCGAGTGTCCCACGCTGTGCCCCCGCGGCAATGACGGCCGGGGCTGGAGTCGCTGGAGGGGCCCGGCCGCCCGGGGGAACTGGGGTCCGTCGGGCCGGGTGGATGCCGTACTGGAGCGGATGCGTCGCCCCGGGAGAAGGAACAGCCGCGCGTGGCACCCGAGTTCCGCACCGAGCGGGAAAGCGGGGGACATCTCAGAGGACACCCTCGGTAGGCTTTTCCACGGAGAAAAAAACTTCGTGCGTGGGACCTGAAGTTTAGGTCATAAGGATCTCCGAAGTTTTTGGATTGAGCATCTGAACAATTTAGATCTAGATTGCGAGGTTTGGATCCCACATCTGAAACTTCAGTTCTTTCATCTGAAGTGCTTCGGTTTTCACATCCGGAAAACTTCGGTTCTCACATCCGAAAAACTTCGGTTCTCACATCCGAAAAACTTCGGTTCTCACATCCGAAAAACTTCGGTTCTGACATATGAAGTACTTCATGTAAGAACTGAAGTTTCAGATGTGTGATCCAAACCTCGACAGCTAGACCTGAAGTGTTCAGATGCTTAATCCGAAAACTTCAGAGATCCATATGACCTAAACTTCGGGTCCCACGCACGAGGTTCTTTTCTCCGTGTCCAACGGGAGTATCCATCGATGATCCGTGGCAAGCGAGACACAGACCCGTCGAGAAAATACCTCAGGAACCCTACGCTGAAAAAAAGTTACGGGCTACATAGGCGTACCGTCCATTCCGGGCTCAGAGGCCGAAAGTTCCGGGTGCTGGAGCCGCTCTCTCGATTGCCCCGGAACTTTCGACCTCTGAACCCGGAACGCGGACGGTATGTCTATACAGCCCGTAAGTACGGTTTCCACGGCCGGAGTTTTTTTTCAGTGCACTCAGGCTGTAAAGGGTATGCAGACTGGTCAGGCCGAAGTTAGTCTCGAAGAGTTTCAATTCGACATTTTTTCAGTGACGATTGATGAGCGACCCGTCGACGGATTTTCGCGCCCAACGGCGACCGATGAATTTTGGGTCGGGCAGTTCACAGAGATTGTCGAAAGAGATCGTGATCGCTCAACGCGTTGTGCAACGCTTCTCACCGATCATCGGAAGGTGAGAGCTTGTCATAGGTTTAAATTTTGTTGGTCAACGTTCAGCCGCGAACCAAGGAAACGTAACTTTCAATAAGCGCGGTCCAGATGCCAGTCAGCAAGATCCTAGTCTCCTAGCACTATGGAAGCCTTCGATGGAGGGTAGCTTTACTACTTAGCGACAGCGTATAATATTCTTAATCCTTTCTTCGTTATTTTATTACCTCCACATTTCCTCGCGTAATTCCACCTTCAAGCTATGCGCAGCACGTGTCTCGACTCTTTAGCCTGCTTTTCTTCACTATGGAAGAAAAATAGAAACAATGACGCTTGAAATGTAGTCATCCTAAAATTAAAGATCAGATGTAACGTCCTGAACGAGCAAGTCCATTTTGCGGTGAGGGATGGATCACACTCGATCGCGAAAACTTGCCTGTAAGTAATCGTTTTTAGAAGGTGGAAATGCAAAGACGGATTTAGCAATTTGGCAACACCGGATTTCCTCCATTTAAACCTATGCTGAATAATCGATTCTTGCCTGAGCACTTGGCCCCTCTAAGAATCGATACATTTCCGTGGGTTTAAATGGAGAGGAGACAATGCTGCCAATGGAGAAGTTGCATGTGTGAGGAATTTGCGATTTGACTGTCGATTATAATGTAAAAGTTTGTGAGAAACACGATGGTGCCACTAGTTTTCTCTGAAATCAACTCCCAAGCTCAAAAAAAGCTCTCAAAGTGATGCCAAAATGGAGGAGATATCCCACGCTATCCTAATAGTCCACCTCTACATCAAGACAAACTCTCCATGCAAAGATAGGGAGCAAATACATTGACAGGGCTGCCACTTTATTTGGGGACTCCAAAACTGAAAACCTGGCAACCCCGCTAATGTATTTGCTCCCTATCTTTGCATGGAGAGTCTGTTTTGATGTAGAGGTGGACTTTCAGGGTAGGGTGGGATATCCCCTCCATTTTGGCCCCAACTTGAGAGCTTTTTTTGAGCTTGGGAGTTGATTTCAAAGAAAACCAGTAGCATCACCGTGTTTCTCGCGAACTTTTACATATAAATCAACAGTCAAATCGCAAATTTCTCACACATGCAACATCTCCATTTTCTGGATCCGCCAATGGGAAAGAGGGTCTTTAGTAACCAAAGCCCTCTTTGGCAGCCAACGGGAGGGCTGGGAAAAGCATCGGGGGCTCCGTTCGGAGCTCCGATCTGCAACGTGTGAAAACGGCCATGGCGGTGACGTCGACGCCGCGGCGTTGAACGGTTCTTTCCGCTCTCACTAGACCCGGCTCATTCAGCCACCGGTGGTGACTGATGCAAGGAGGCGGCGCCCGGAAGGGGGGCGAGGGGGGAGATGGGTCAAAATCACCCCCGCTCTAGCCCGCCGGCCCCCCCAGCCCCCCGTGCCCCCTCCCCGCGGGTAAGTACTTGGATTCCACAACTCGTCCTTGGGTCGGTCGTCGCGACGCCACCGCTGCGCCGCGCACAGGGGGCAGCCGCGAGGACGGAAGAGAAATGCCGAGCGTTACGCTTTGGCGGCCATCTTGGCCACATTCGAAAGTCCCCCGTATGCGGAACTCGTGCACGCGGGTAACGAGTTCCGAGAGAAAAACGAGAGCCGACGAAAACAGTGTGTGTCAGTGTGAGAAACTCGGGAATCTGTACGCTTTGCCGCTGGGAAAACGCACCGAGAGATGATTCTTATTGACGCAGCAGGAATTTCTGTTAAATATGCTGCTTCAGGATTTTCCTGTTAAACTAACCGGGAATCTCCTCGTGTCAGACTGAATCCTATTATTTTACAGATATTTTATCGCTTCCTAGAGATTTCTAGCAAACTTCACCGGAAACATTTTTCTCGGTGCGATCTCATTCTGTGGGTGGAGTCCATTTATACCCAGAGTTAAGCCATCTCGATTATCAGCTGGTCTGGGCTGGCCACGGTGTCACAAAAGTGTGCACCCAGACAAACGATATTAAGGGATAATGATAAGGAATCCTACGAAGCTAAGGGGTCCTCCTAAGGAATCCTGTCATCCAAAAACAATATCAACAAACCTGAACAAAACCTAAACGAAGAAATTGCAATAAAATAAAAGTAGATTGATCAGTGGATAATTTCTTAATTTATTTTCATTTTGGTGCGATGAAAATAACAATTCACTCTTGATAAACCACAATTCAGTTATATTTTCATTTCTTTTGTTCACATTCGGGGTACCGCCATCTTGGTGCACTCATTTGTGACTCCATGAGCGAGAACCAATCAGAATTGGATTTTTTTAAGGCTACTCTCAGCCCAACCAAAAGTGAGGTGTCGTAACTCTGGGTGTAAAGGGACTCTATCTATGGTTAACCCCCTATAAAGCACGGTGAAAACTGTCATTTGCCGTGATGACTGACGAACCTTCATAGTTTTGACCGTCTAGATAATTTGAGTACGGAATTCTATCTTTTCCTCTCTAGTACGAGGACAGGAAGAACTCAAGGAATCTGGAAATTTTTCGACTATACTCTAAATTTGAAGGAACCACTGTAATAAGGTCATGAATTAGGTATCTGACAGGTTAAATTAATGATGTTTAAAGTCATAAAATGTTACTCTCTTAAATTGATGTATACAATAATATCATACCGCGCATTCTTTTTTCAGTGTTCTACCCTTAATTTTCCTTTGGAATGCCTATGCCCGCCCCCCATTTTTCACGTGGAGTAAACTACCAAGTCCAAATTATTCATTTTTATATTTTTCTCTGTTACAGATGTAGGGCCGCAGGCGAGTCGACACCATTATGGGACTGCTAATGGTGGTGGCAATACCACGTTACCTCAAAGGCCGCAAATGATCCAGACCGCCCATAACGCGTCTCTGGGTGGTTCAGATTTGCAACACATGGCCGATTACAACTCAAGTATGTATTCCTCCCTTAATTTAGGATATTAATAATATTTTAGGAAATGGAAATATCTTAAGGTGAATCCAGGCTTGGAACTTCGCGATTTGGCCACCACGTCGCGCTGCTCAGAATAGCCGTATATATTTGCCAAAATAATAAAAACCGTAATACTTATTCAAGATTGGGGATCCAGAGGATATAGCAACATACTTGAGGAACACTCAGTAAAAAAATCTTCCCTAAATTCCCAAAAATAAAGTCGTAACTACGGCGGAAGGTAATTCCCATTGCGGCAATGGGAGAGAGAGAGAGACAGAACATGAGGGATTCGGTTGCGCGCTCGGCCGCCGCGGCTGAGCTGAAAGTTTCAGCCGTACTTTCTTTGCGCTTGTAATTCTAATTGCCAATATTTTTGGCTCAAAAAATCAAGCAAAAAATAATCTATATCTTGTGGATCTGCTTTTTGTAATTTGAACAATATTATTTCAGTAATAGTTGAAGGAAAGTGAAATTCTTAGAGGTGACTGATGGCGCTATCTCTTATCTTGAATTATCCCTAATCGAATCCTGGATTCACCTTTAAGGTTAGCAGCCTCTTCAAAATTTGAGTGGCTGCAATGTTTTAGAAAATATCATGAATTTATGAAGCAGAGATTATTTTAGATGGACAGATAGGTAAAGCAATTGAGGTCTAAGCTAGAATAAGCACCAGGATACGTATATGTGGTTCTTCCACCTGTCGGTCCGTCAAAATTGTTGTGCCTATGTATATCACTAGCAGTGATGGCGAGTCGATTCCCGGCTTCCTCAGTGAACAGATCCAATTTTAGTGCGGTGAAGTCCGAGCAAATGGCTAGTGGCTGAAATAACTGCCCATTTGCCTATCATATTGCTTTTCTATCCATCAACGCAATAACGCACTTCACCAACATCACAAGGCTGTTAATTTGCATTTTATGACAGTAGGTTAATGACCGCAACTGTGTTTTTTAATCAATTCATCAGCTGTCTAATTTTAAGATCTGGTAGGTGGAATAGCCACCCCACAGAAACATTTTTAAATTAACTGCTCGTAAGTGGAAGTGGGAATTTTTTCCTTAACTACCCAATGGGTTGTTCAAAGGGTATTGACCAGTTAAACAATTAAGGTTTTGCAATTTTCCTATGGCAGCACAAAGCCATGGATGTGCCTATTTATCATGCTTCCTATGCGATTTTTTCAAAATTAAAACTGATAATTATTTATGTTAGTGCTTGTCAATTGAATAATGCCAGGCAAATAATATCACTGTTCTGTTCTCTTGTTAGGTAACATGGCACAACAACAGCGAACGCATGTTTTCCCAGCTCAAGTGCCGCCAATGTCAAATATCCCGGTAAGTTATTATTCATCAAATTTGTCACTCGCCTCGTCTTGAAAAGAAAAATTATCCATCCAGACAATAGTTACTAATGCGTAAGGAAATACCAGCTTGTGAACGACTGTCTATGCTTTAGAACTTTTTTCACATGGCTGAAAATGTACGGAGATATTCATGTTAGCTTTTCATGAAGGGTCACTTTCAACCCCATCCCTCAATAAATGCACAAGTCTTAAACAATCTATGTACATATATTATAGGAGTTTTAGTATGCTAACCTTAATTGGTTTTTCCCGATATCCTAAATTTCCACACATGATTTGTGTCTACTGCTCTCCTCTGATTTTATGTTTGACAGGAGTTGTCCTAGAGCTCATATTAAAACATATGCAAATCTAATCCACAAAGGTCAGTCAATTCCTGTAAACGAGTTCGGAGACCCTGATACATAGGCATCAGGAAGTTAACGTGCAATGCATTTCTTGTGGGAGTAGCCAATGCTACGGCACACTAGCTGTAGTCAAGAGAAGGCATGGCAGAGGGTGGATTGAATTCCAAAAATGTGCTCGGAGACAGACCTTTATTGATCTGTTTTTTTTTGTTTTTTTTAATATATGTACTAATTTTCTTCTCCATGAAGAGAATTACAGCACTTTTACTTTTCGTTTTTTTTTCCAGAACTATCCAACATCGTTCAGAAGAGCTCCCTATGGACCAGTTATGCTTCCAGGGGCTGTAAGTGTTCCTTTTTTAAACTTTTGTCCTCAATGTAACTTGATTAAATTCAAGGGTTCATATTATTATTGTGTTAATCTCACTCAAATGTTTCCCCATTTTTTACCGTTCCTGTAAGATGTGAAAGTGAAAATGGAATCAATGGGCTAATAACCAAGAAAATATACGAATTCAAAATTCAAAATTCGATCCATTTGATATTGATACAGTGAAGAGACCTGTTCAATCAGTTAAACAAAAACAATTCTTGGCATTCCCACTTTGCATTAGAAAAAATGTGTTTTAAAAACAAACACAACTGACAATAAACAACTAAAAACAATATACTTCCTAAACTTCCTACTTGGCATAAGAAAAATGTTCTGTTCATGGTATTTGCAGATACATCAAAACATTTGAATGTGTTTCACCTTCTCCCGGAGTCTCTCTGCACTGCTTTTTCTAATTGAATTCTAAATCATTGACACAATACGAGAACCTTCCTGACAGAGCTGTAAATACTTCGTCATCATAACCCGGCATATACTATGCATCCTTTTGTTTTCTGTAGTATTCAAGTGTGCATACTTCTTACATTTATCTTCCAAAGTAGTTCGAATAGATTTCTAAAGTTTTAGGATCAACTGCCATCACTACAAAATAGCATGGTTAAAGCTGAAAAACAGAGGCACTCTCCATTGCTTCCAAGTTGACCCCACTCATGAAAAGAGTTGATTTAAATGTTTTAAACCAACTAATGAAAGGCCCTAATATTTATTCATTATTTTCTTTTCTTTTATATGCATACACTTCAATATACTTGATTTTTAAAAAGAGGATGGAAGAAACTTTTTCGCTGCAGTAGCAGTCAGCACACTTGAGCTGTTAAGTATTGTCAAAATCCATCAGTTGCCTCACATCATTTACATACAATAATTTTTTTATAATTTCATATTTTCTTTTTTTTCAGCCAAACGTTCAAGGAGTGCAATATTATATTGTTGTAAGTATTTTTTTCTTGCCTTTATCTTGTCTCAATTAGATTTTATCCAACTGTATTTGAGAGAACAAATAGAAAATACGAATGTTTAACATCTTCTCATCACAGGGAATGTTATAATGTTTTATTACCCAAGCCTAAGGTTCTGGACCCTTCTCTTTTAGGGAACTTCTTGTATTCTTGCTTGTAGTTAAAAAAGCCGTGTAGTTTATCTTGATCACGTCTAAATTTATTGATGCAGGAATTAATAATAAAATTAAAGGGCAGGTGTTATGGGTAAATTAATGGCCTGACTCTGTAGTGAATGAAATAAATCAGTAGGTCAGGTGCTATATCATTATTTTGATTGATTGACTAAATTTTTTTAAATCAATATTGGCTTTGACTGATTGGTCTATAGAGCATCCTTTATCCCTTTGACTGCCAGGTTTGAGATGCAGGTACATTTAGTACCCCTCAACGACGTAAGGAATTTGGAATTCTGCAAATATGTTTATTTTTACATTTTTGCCGCAAGTGGTCCTTAGCTTGCTGTATTTTTAATATACTCACGGCTAAAAAATTGTCTCTAAGATCTCTGTCTAAGCATGTTTGCATTGCTGACTCCATGTGAATTTCTTGTCGCAATGCTAGTCAGAAATTCTAATGAATTCCTCGTGAATGCAAGTAAACCTAATAGCAGCCCCTTGAAATGGTTTTGCTGCTGCCTGCAAGCATACAAAGAGTAATTTCATACTTTTAAATTATTTAAAAATCAAAAGATCCCTCCTCAGATGAGTTTTTTTTCAACATACAACCTACAGTTTTATCATGTGCCTATTTTAAATTTGATTTTTTATGTTGAAGCCTAATTTTCATAATTTTTCCTTTTCAGCAGCCGGGTCCACAGCCTTCTCATATTGGCCCTCGATATGGCCCTATGATGTATTTAAATTCAAGTAAGTTTGGTATTATTTCATATTTTTCTATAAAAAACCTACCTAAGTAACTCTCAATTAAATCGCTAAATTTATTCCAAGAGACGTAAGGTTATTAAGGGGGGGGGGGGAGGCGGCAAGTGTGAAGTTTGAACTAACCGTCACAAAAAATGCTGATCTCTCTCGAATGAGTAGAATTCCACTGTGTTGCACATGGAATTAGCAATGGAATATATGTTGCAGGGCTCAATCTCTTACCCTGTCAAGTGATCTATTTGTAGTTTAGGTGCACTGTTTGCAGCTTTCACTGTGTTCTTAGTAAGTTCTTCTTTCACAAAATGAGCCAATCGGTTAGTATTAACAAGTAGATAAGAAAAATGCATTATGCAATGGAGAATTACTTTTTTGGCTCATTATAGAGACAAGTTACGTAATATTAAGTTTCCCTATGCAATAAATTAAAAATTAGTTGAAAGCACCAGGCTAGAGCACGGTTAAAAAAAATATTACTAAAATATTAAAAAATCCCTCACTACTCAGAAGAAATGTTTAAATTCTGATGCTTTCCGACCCACACTGGTCATCATCGGGGACACGACTCAAGGCTTTCTCAGGAGCGTCTTGGATGGTGACTAGTGTGGGTCAAAACGCATCAGAATTCAACAATTTCCTCTGATTAGTGAGTGACGTTTTAATATTTTAATAATATTTTATTGTTTTCCCTATGGAGATAGGTGCCTTTGTGGATGACTTTAAAATTTCATTTCCGTATGAGTAATGCAATCCATCCATCATGGTAGCAAATTGACACAGTGAAGTTGAATCTTGAATATTGGAAGAGGGGGAAAAATGAATGAAAGGGAATGGTAGTTCAATTTGTACATTAACCCTGAATGAAAGAGTGTTCATGCGCAAAAGTGAAAAATAAATACTTAACATGAAATTGTGTGACTTTGTTCTTAAGAATCCAGTAGGATTCCCAAAAAATATCGAAACAGTTTGATGTTATCAGAATTATGAAGGATATAATAACAGGAAAGTGGGGAACAAGAAATGCAGTTAGGTTAATTTCTATATAGATGGCCTAAGTGCGTAACCGTGTATTATAATTGTAATGTTACAAAATTTCCACCTCTATTTTATTGTTTCGAAGACAAGCAAGTAAACTTTATAGCTTGAAATTGTTATAAAATATTCTGCTTTCAGAGAAGAAAAATGAAAGAAGTTTTCAAGAAATGGTGTCAACTAGCTTTTCAAAGGAAAAACGAAGTATGACAGAGCTGAAGTAAACTGAGATACGCTTTTTCGCTTTTTTGCCATCAAAATGTAATCATCATGAACAAAACTTAAACTGAATGAGATGCAATCAGTGTAATGTTCTGCAAATTAATTTTAGTCAAGTTGCCGTTGCTTAAACTCTGAATATGCTTTATTTTCATCCTATTGTTTGCTCTTCATCATACATATATTTTTTTTGTTTTTTTCCAGCTCCCTCATTTCAACCTACAGAACAGATTCCGTATACAACTCCAACGACACACTCAGATCAGACTTATGTTCCTTCTACAGATTATAGCGCACCTGTCTATCAACCACAAACCGAGTCATCTACGCATTCGTCGGAGCAGCCAAAGACTTCCTCTCGGCCGAGGAGACCGTTAACTATACAAAATCCTGAGACTTTGGAAGTAATAAATATAGATTCAGAAAACACTAGCTCATCTTCGAAAAATGACGCCTCCGGTGGATCAGGAAAAGATGGGGTGAGATTGATTTTAAGATGCTCTTAAGTAATTGACAAGTCAGCTGCAGCAACTAGGGGAGACTTAAAATATTTGTTGCTGCTGTCTGCTCAGAGGGAGCGGTTATGAGGACCGCGGATTCATGTCAATTTACCAGAACTATCCTGCTTGAAAAAAATCACTTGGTTTTTACCAAACATTTTGATTGGTTCTGCCTTCGTAAATGACGACCCCTCCAAAGCATACCATCTAGAAGTTGACAGAATTCATAAGGGGCACATATTGCTTTTTCATCTGGCTGCGGTTTTGGATTCAATCCAATGGAAGCAAAATTTCCATCCTATTAAAATTGTAATACATTTAGGCATATAACCTACGAACTGTTCAGGTATCTAAGCATGGTTTGCACTGCGGAGAAGAACATAAAAACATTTTCATTTTATGAGCAGTGTACCCATCATTTCAAAATCTAACATGAAAATCCCAATTTTCTAACTTTTTAAAGCATAATTTAAATATGATCATTCTCAAAAACTTATTAACAGAAACCACCACCACCTAGCTGAGTTATCTCTCTTACTCTCATGTTGCCTGCGAGGCTCATATGTGGCAGCAGGTTATTACCAGAAAAGCCAGATCTGAGGAAAATATTTGAACTGTGGTGAGAGTTCAATACTACCGTCAAGGAAAATTTTAAACCTTTATTAACGGTTTCTCATGTCTTAAAATCAGAAGGAAAGAATTATGCTTGGAATACCAATAAATTCGACCCGAGTGACAGAGGAAGTTGAGCTTTAAGAATATCTTCTACTATGGAAGCTTGAAGTAGATTTCGAATTATTTTTAATTAGAAAAAACTCTCCCAGTTGATAAATCAGTTGAAATCACAGTCCTGGAGTTTTGGCGGGCACAAGACACCCAAAATTTTGTCTCAGGCTTCTCCAAATCAATAATTTAAACTTGAGGGGCCTCAAGAAACTTGCTCCCTGGAGCCCACCGAAAAATTGGTATTCAGGGACTCAACACTATATTAACAGTATAGGATGGAGCGAAAGGGTCCATGGGAATTGTCTTACTGAAGACCGTCAAAACGCTGAGTGCATAAGTTCACCCAAATTTCTGTATCAGGCTCTACAATTACACTATTCATTAAAGGCCCAAAACCGAAAATTCAAGGGCTCCATGACACCCAAAATTTCAGTCTCAGTAATTTTCTAAATCTGCCTTTTAAACTCCAAGGACCACCAGAAGATCTGATCAGATTTCTCGCCAAGAGAAAGAGCTAAGTATAATGGTAATAATATGAAGAAGAAATTACCTGGGGGGTGGAGGGGGGGGTGTAGCAGCATCCGGGCTAATCCGGTTCTGCACGTCTTGAATTGTTGATGTGAAAAGTCAGGGAATTTTGATCATTTTGGTGAGGGTAAACCTGGAAAAGTCAGGGAATTTTTTTTCTCCAAGTCTGTAGACACCCTGCTGGCACATAAAGTGTTTAACTATTAAAGCTTATTGTGCCTAGAGCAGTAGTGTGTTGTACTTTGTGATGTATCGATTGATCTGCATTTAAACCCATGAAAAAGGATCGATAAACAGGGTGTTTGAAACAAACTCCTTAATAATCAATTCTTTATCATAGCTTCAAATGGGGAAATGTTGATAATCGATCATTCATGCCACGCCACTGCTCAGGAGGCTGGAAGGAATTCATCAAATAACACAGAATTTTAGAATAGTTATCTAAAAATACTTGACCATTTACATTGACTGGCAAGTCTGTTAACAATTGAATTATGGGTCATTATGTAATGTTATGCGGAAACTCCTCTTTCTTTAGAATGTTAACGCCGATTTCCCTCTCGGTAATTGCATAATGCATTTTTTCATAATTATGAAGTGCATAAATTAAAAAAGTTTCCTTTTGCTTTAACATATGCAGGTCATTGTTTGTGTTTCTGTTTGTTACGTGTAGTTGATATAAACTGATTTTTAATTTTTATCCTTTCTGATTTCAGAAGAGCCAAACTGTTGATGCTAGACAAGAACTTTATGATAAGGTTCATGCTCTCACAGAAAGTAGCACTAGTGATAGCAAGAAACAGGATCCATCTCCAAAATTAAGTCCAGGCAGCCGTGCGGTCTCAAATGGACCTGTTAGCATCGAGCCTGCTGTCTTAGATCCTACACAAGGCGAAGGAATGGGTGAAGCAATCATTAATGCAGGTCCTATCCACCACCCTACCAAGGTCTCAATTGAAAGACCATCGCTCATTGGTCCATCATTAATTTATGACTCTATGAAACCATTAGATGTGCGATCCGGGGACGTAACGCCAGTGGTCAGCGCAAATACAAATGCTCCTGCCAAGCATATTGCTCACAAACAAAGGAATGATAATAAAGAGTACTCAAATGTAAAATCAAGCAGTGGATCGACTGTTGGAAATATCTCAGGATCTTCACCAGCGAGACAAGGCAACAAGAAAGCTGGTCCTCAAGTCATGGAGTCTAAAAAGATTGTTCAGCAACAATCGACACCCCTGGCTGTGAATTCAACTCCTAGTACCATTCCTGCTGTTGAGACAGGAACAGCCTCAAGCGGACCAGGCCTTTCCAGGCATATTCCAGTCTCAACCACAGCTGTTTCATCAGTCGCATCAGAACCTGCACCTGCTGCATCTGCTGAAACTACTCCGCAAACTATCACTGCCCAGCAGCAAGTTCCGAATAGATCCCAAGATGAATTCAAAACCGTTGTGCGGCACAAAAAGAATCATCAGGGCTCAAGCTCAGTCCCTCATAATGCTGAAGTTCAAATGTCTGATGCAGAGTATAATCCTCCTCCCCCTCCAAGAGAAAAACGGGAGAAAAATAAGGCAAACTCGCAAGCAAGCTCTGCTGTCAAGGAAGGACAGGCAAAGACCAATGAAAAACCTGTAAATGAATCTCAAAGCAAATCCCAGAATGTGCCATCATCGAATCAAAAATCTCAATCGAATCATTCAGCTCAAAAACAAATGGAGAATGCATCCCCTGCCAGGCAGAATAAAAAATCCAATGCTAGTGCTCAGAGCGCTGAGAGTAAGAAGAACGCTGCTAATGCGACCCAACACGCTCCAGTCACTGCTAACACATTTTCGAGTGTACTCGCAGCACCAGAAACTGCTCAACCCAAAGCCCCTATTGAGATCTCCCCTGCCACTGTGAAGCCGCAGATGGCTGATATGGAGCCAGATGACTTCAAAATGGTGGTTGGTAAGAAATCAAGGAAAATCGAAATACAAGTTGTCAAAAAAGACCCTGTTCCTGAACCAGAAGTTCCTGCACCAACACCTGCCCCAGCTCCTAAAGAAAAACGTGAAAAGAACAAGGCTAACATGACAGCTGCCAAAGAGGCCCATTCAAGTGCTAAGAATGAAAAATCATCAGTGCCATCCACCAATCAAAAATCGTCTCAGCCTGCAACAAAAGAGAAATTGGACAAAGAGAAATCGGAAAAATCTGAGAAATTAGACAAAGTAGAAAAAGTTGAGAAAGTTGAAAAAATAGAAAAGGCCGAAAAGGAAAAGGTGGAGAAAGTGGAAAAAGAGAAGCCTGAGAAAGTAGAAAAACCTGAAAAACCGGTAACAGAAAATGTTGAGAAAATTGAAAAGGCCGACAAGGTTGCTAAATCTGAAAAAGTTGAGAAAGTTCTGGAGTCAGAATCTGAATCGCCAGCTAGTGCTGTTGCACAGCCAGAGTCCAAGACTGCCAGCGCAGCACCGGAGCCGACTCCAGCTGCAGCACCCGCCTCGGCCCCTGTGCCCGCTGTTCCTGCAGCTGCTCCTGCACCGGCACCCGCACCAGCGCCTGCACCAGCGCCTGCACCAGCGCCTGCACCTGTGATGGAGCTTAATCCTGATGGTGAGTTCCTTTTTGCATATTTTCAATACTTCTTCTTACATTTGCCTGCAAATTTTCAGAGGTGCCTTAGGCCTTTCAGTATTTGTCAGACTTAGGACTGTTTATTCAGGAAAGTCAGTAGTTGTATTAGCTTGACACTCACTGATGAGAAACTTGTTGAGCTTTCTCTTGGGCTAATGATGATAGGTGAACATCTAGTTAAGCATTTTGCTAAGGAAGTTTGTGTGTGAATCATGTTTGCCCGTCAGATTCCTCACCACGCTGCTTATCTGTCATTATTAGGCAACCAGCAGTGTTGATCCCTGAAAACAATTAACTGTGATAAAGTCAGGCAAAATGTGCCTCTAGATAGAAACTCAAATTGCTCATTACAACTTATCGACAAATGTAAGGTCAAAGATTTCAATTCTTAATGCTCAACAGTTTCTAATACATTAAAAAAATCAATTTTAAACATGCTATAGTCTGCATCAACACGTATGTTATGAACATTAGAAATGAATAGTTCCTAGAACTTGCCACAGGACCGGAAATCTTAAACCGTGTTTTCTCAAATTCCAATTTTTTGTCCCTGTAACTTTGAAGTGTTTACAATGGGTCAATTCATGGGCATTTTTCGTGCTGAATAATACAGTTTCAACTCCTCTAAGCTGGGGTGATGTTAACTCGTGACTATTATTTCTACCTTAAAGATTAATGAACCACTAGATAAGGATTGTACTGATTTAAGTAGTATGATGTCTGTTCTCTCATTAAAATATCATGTTGAGTGCGATTTGTGCAGTAAAAATTATTAAAATTAACTCCTAATCAAGAAATCAAAGCTTTTCGACGCCTAAATTCAAACCCCCTGCTCTATAAAAAACCGAAATTTACTTGGGATAAATCGTGCATTGAACGTTCCTATACAATCTCTGCGATATAAAAGTATGTTAACCTCAATCTCAGGGCTCCCACTCAGCTGTTTCATGTTGTTTTCATTTCGATAAACACAGGGTGGAGAAGAAATGCTGCTCCATTTAGCAACTTGCCAACACCGTTGCAATGGGAGTTTTGATGCATGTAGACGCTGTTTTTTCTTGTGGGCCAAGAATTCAAGTTTCTTGTAATCAGCACTAACATTAAATAAAAACGTTAATATCTTGGTTAGGAGGTGATTTTAATAATTTTTGACTCGTGAATCAATGTTCTCTGTGTAATTTGGAACTGGAAGCGTGTATCAGAATGCTTGAAGCTCTTGATCTCTCACATATTATTGAGCTGAAGTCTTATATCAGTGAGGTCCAGATCACTTTTATACAGGCCACTGGCCTCTATTGGCCACTGGAGGACTCACCTCCGATCAGCTCCGCCATTTCCGGCTTGGAGGATCCACCTGGATTAATGTTATTGTGACCATATGTTGCATGCAGATAATGAGGTTTCTTTTTGCTTGTATCCCCATGAACTTTACTCAAATCTCAGTGTTAAGCTTATTTACTCAATTTTGAAACCAATTTTTTGCGCTGGATCTGACAGCAAAATTTCAACTTGAACCTCCGCCAAGACAAAGTTGGTAACAGGTGCAACAGGTGATCAATGACATCGGTTTGCATCAACCTCCTCTCACCTGATGCCACCCAGAGGTGTTATTATTTATTCCCCCCCCCCTCCCGGGTCGGTGCTTTGAGTGAAGTTCGCAGTGATACAAGCAAGTAAAACCTCATTATCTGCACTTTAGGGGTTTACACAGAGGCACAGAGTTATTCCAAGCCCTCTTCCTAATCTAACATTCCCCCGTCTTTGACCGAAATTCGTGAAGAACAAAATCGACGAAAATGTCGGGGGAAAATTGTCAAGTCACTTCCATTTGTTTTCTCGAGTGGGTTTGACGTTTCGAACAAAGAATATTGCCTGAAAACTTTCTAACTACTACCTACCGAAAAAAATTCGACCTAATCGGAATTCCATCTCAACCGTAGTTCGACTCGGCCAGCTTTTATTGTACGTCTTTTTGACAATCTGGCATTTGTTCAATTTTCAAGAATTTTCACCAAAATGTGTCAGGGAATTTTAAAAAGTAGTAAGGAAACCTGGAAATGTTAGGGAAAGTGACGAAAATGTCCAGGAAAATTCGTCAAGTCACCTTTAATTGCTCTCTTGGGTGGGTTTGAAGTTTCGAACAACAAATTTTGCCTGAAAACCGCTTCTAACTATTTCCGTTAAACACTCAGACATTTGTTCAATTGTCAGGGAATTTCACCAAAATGTGTCGGGGAAATCAGGAAAATACCAGAGAATTTGGACTGCATTTTGCAATTTGGAACTATGCATTCTGCCTCATCTGAAAAAAACACTTATGTGCATAGGGAAACTAATGGCACATACGTTGTTTTTCAACCGGGCCAGAATTTATAGTTCCAAATTGCAAAATGCAGTCCATTTAATTCTCCAAATTCTGTGGCAACTCTGTAGGAGCTCCTCCAAGTTCCAAACGGCCGAGCCAATCGGAAGTAGATTTTTCAGTGGGTACACTCGGTAAAGTTACGCCGAGTGGCCATTCTCTCCCTGCGAAGATACTCAAGTTTGGACGATGTGCTGCAGGTCGTCTCTCGGCTCCCTGCGATTCGGCAGAGCGCCGGTAGAGTACCTATATTGAGAGAGTATGGCCACTGAGGTTACCATCTCTGATTGGCTCAGCCATCTTAGGCTAAATGGAGCCCTTAGGACCCAAAAATGGCGGACGCCATAAATTAATGTAATGCAAAATGACTCAAAATGTAGTTTTCTTTGCTTATCGTAACGAGAAATTTACTCAAATGCACTATTGCGACATCTTTACATATTTTTTAAGGCTAATCGTGTGCAATTTTTGAGAAAAATGATCTTAGATGTAGTAAGGTTGGCAGCAAGTGTGGTTGGTGATAACCGTCAAAAGTTGGCAATGACCCCTCTCCCATCCACAAAAACCAAAACAAAGTACCGCCATTTTTGGGTCCTAAGCCTCTCCATGGGACCCAGTGGCCATACTCTCTTAATATAGGTACTCTACTCAAGTTTGGACGATGTGCTGCGGGTCGTCTCTCGGCTCCCTGCGATCCGGCAGAGCGCCGGGCGCGAGTGGCCGCGGTTCGCTTCGCGCGATCCGCGTCGGGACCGGATGGTGAACCGCGGCCTTGTTACGTGCGTCACGTGGCGCCAACCCGGCCGCGGACCATTATGTCACCCGCCGGCCGATTTCCACCGTTCAACAGTTGGTTGCACATGCTCGCGCCGGCTGCGTGCGCTCTCATCCTCCGAGGCTTCGCGAAGATCCCCACTCCGAGGAAATCCCGAAAATTGTGAAAATTTCGAACCTCGCGAAAATCCAGACTCCGAGGGAGCCGTCTAGACACCCTCGATGGTCGAAGACTGACCTCGTTCAAGAATCGGACGATCCCCGTGACACCCCCTCCCCCCCCCCCGCCTCGTGATCGGTCATTCACCAAAAAGCACGAGTCTTTTTATCACCGTCGTGTGTGTGTGTGTGTTTGTGACGTGAAGGAATCCTAAATCGTTGCCGGTATCGGCCGAGTGTTCGCTCGTCCCCTCAGTTTTTCGTGCGCTTACTTGTGCGCTGCTGTGGCGATTTTTAGGAACCGTCTCGAGCCCGATCCTTGTATCGCGGTTCCGTGCGGATAAAATGTGCGTGATCTTCTTGCTTGTTTACTGTCGCTGATCTGTTCCGAGCCGACCGTTCTTGTGAGTTCCTTGTGGTGTCCCCGTGTGACAATGGTCCAAACGAAACTGAACGACGAGGATGTCGAAGGTACTGGTTTTTTTTTCGTCGAATGTCTTTCAACTCGTATAATGTCTCCTCCTCCTCCGCCCCCCCCCGCCCATTTTGTCCCCGCGAAAGTCCTCCCTGTTCATTCCTCCGACTGACTAGTAGACGCGATGAGAAAGTCAAAGTAAGGTCAAATGGGAATGCCTCGACCGACTGCCAGGGAAGTGCCCCTGTCTTCGAGTCAGCTGGAGAGAGCAGGTAGCCCAGTTCGCAGTTCGGTTTTAGCTTTTTGGAATCGAAACGATGTGAAATAGACTCTAAACTTGAGGAGGACACTTAGTATTCCGGCTAAGACGTATGGTCGAAGTCATCAGTCCTTAAACAACGATGCATAGATTGTTCGATCATGCAACCAACGAGCCCATGTTCAGTGTCCTTTTTTTCCACCTTTGATTTTCGATCATTCAACCAATGAGCTCCTTTACCGAGTCCCTTTTTCCACTACTGATTTGGCCGAAGGTGATAATCTCAATTTCAGACGCATCCGTAGGATTCGTAGATGACCTAGCCCAAGTTTCGCAGTGCTCAGAATTCTGGCTCTCGCAGATTTTTCTCCCTTCCTGTTTTTTTTTCTGCACGCTTTCTTGCAATTACCTCGATCTCCAGTAATCCTGAGTTGTGGAGTATTAATCTAAGTATATAGTCGGCCGCTTTTCAAAAGCTGAGTGTGACAGTAGCTCTAAAACAC
>NW_017552543.1:2571987-2588641 GCF_001854935.1 Bemisia tabaci
CGCCCCGCGTGATCAGGAAATTTCCAAGCAAGTCAAAGAGTGTTCCACCGAGTCAAAGAGTGTGTGAAGGTTGAGAGCACGCGGTGGCCATGCTTTCTCAGTTGCCTCTTCCAGCGATCCCATGAGAGTAGGACCTACCTAGATCCACGGCCGCCCGGCCGGTCCAGCCCCGGCTAACGCGATTTTCTTATCAATGAATCAGCTGAGCGGACTGGCCGGCATATAAGGTCAAACTCCGAGCCTTTAGAGCCGCGGTCAAACCGCGGGCGCCCTATTGCCAATCCGCTGATTTCACTTTTTGCTTGGCCTCGTTCAGAGAGACTCGACTCTCCAAGCTCAGGACGAGCCGAGCCACGTTGTCAGCGCGTAAAATGGACCGCGTGAAGCAGAAAGGAACCAAGTCACATCAGATATTGCCAAATTTGATTGTGCACTTTAATTTTTTTCATGGAAATGTATGTGCGGATTTGTGCGCAAATTTCGGTGAATTTTCTGCATTGTGTGAAGGAAATTCCTTTAAATTTTCAAAGGAAACCGCACGAACGGTCTCTCGTAAAAAATTAAATTGCCCCCTTAAATTTGGCATTAGCTGATGTGACTTGGTTACTTTCTGCTAACGTGGTCCAAGTAGAGAACGATCATCAAAGCAAATCGTCAGCCCAATTATAGCTCATCAATCCTGATCAGGCAAAAAGTAGAGTTGGTCCCTCAAATCAACCACCTCTGAAATGTGTTGACTTTATCGTAAGGTCTAAAAACTTAAAGAAATCACCTTAATCCTCTTGATAACGTGGAAGTTGCCGATAAAATCACGCAACTTTTGAGGTTAAACACCTGATGATCTCGGGACCTCGATTGCGCACGATTTGCGGAAAGTCAGAATCAGACTGCTGACGCTCGAACTTGGCCCACGCAATCGACCAATCACAAAACTCCATTTCACCCGAGTCTTATCCCACATTGCCGCACTGAGAAAGAACACCATATGAGCCTGTAGACGTTGCCAAATTTCATTCGCTAAAAAATTCATTTTCTGGGAAACTTTGGACTATATTTTTCCCTATTTTGCAGCAAAATTTCCTCGCAATTCGATCTAAGCTCTCTGTAACTTTCAAGGAAACTTATTCGTGACTTTCCCAAAAAATACATATTTTAACAGAGGGAGTTCGGCAACGCTGTAAAGCTCGAACGGCGTTTTTCCTTAGCTTTGCAGAATGGAAGTACATGTAATTTCAGCAAGCGGGCCGCAGGAGGGAGACTCGATAAAAAGCCGGTTATGAAGGTGGACCGACCCTCAAAAAAGGTCAAATATGGAAGCGCGTTATCTCACTCGCGAGTATCGCTGCCAGATCGTCTCAGAAATCCGATCAATTCACCGAAAAAAGGGGGGTGTCAAATCAACACAGAGTTGTGTTGGGTTGGCACAACTGTTGGATTGGCCATTTTTACAGAACACAACGTAGTGTTAAATCAAGAAAATAGTTGTGTCAGATCAAGTAGACAGGTTGTCACCACTTAACACTCTGAGTTGGGTCAAGTCAAAGAAAGTAGTTGTGTTAAATCAACACAACCTACATTGGAAAAAAAAAAAACTTGAAGCAAAGGTGAAAAGTTACAGGATTAAATACGGAACTTAAATGGTTTTGGTGCTGAGGCATCCTATCGTCACGTGAGCGATATTAAATCTCTATACAATTATCCGCATCACGATCGTTCCCGAACGGTCTCCCATCTAAGTACTAACTACGCCCGATGTTACTTAACCCCGCGATCGCCCAAGTGCCGCTGCAGTGGAGTTCCGGAAGCTCTCTTTACATGGTGGGGTAACTAAGCGTTCATAAGCGTCCTCAGCGCCAATTCCATGTTTGAAACCAATGATATTCTCGAAAATTTCTATGCAGTTTCAAAGGAAGAAGTAAAATTAAGAAAAATAAATTTATAAAAAATAAATAAAATGAAAGAAAACAAAAAATGAATAAATATATGGTAACTATTATAAAGAAACAAAATAAAATAAGGTAGATTGAGATAAATATAAAGAAAATAAAATATGTCAAAATATTTGAATAAAATAGTATTGGTGGTATGTAGAATTTATTCGGCTCCAAAGTAACTTTTGGCTATAAGGCACCTCGTTTGCTCCAAGATCTACACGGCATTGTATCAAGTTAAAGCTACGATTTCTTGATTCAAATTAATTGTGCTCTCAATTTGAGAAACTTTATTGTGTTATTGTATCACAATGAAGATTTCTTGATACGAGAAAATCGTTTTCTCAATTCGAGACAATCAGTTGTGTTCTCTCATTACAAAAAATTGTGTTCATTCATGCCAACAGTAGCCGTGTTGACTCAAGAAAAATTGGGTTGAAATGACACAATATTGTGTTGCGCCAACACAAAGCCTCCTGACCCAACTTCGTAGTGTCAATTTAATGCAACTCGTATACTTCAATCAACACAACATAGCTCAACACAACTTATTGGTTTGATATATCCCAACGATTTTTTTCAGTGTTTGGTTCGCGAAATATGTCATCAAGACTCGCGATTATGCATCCAGAGTAACGAAATCGCTTAGGTCTTGTATTCTGCCGTGCTGAGGAAAAACGTCATATGAGCATTTGGACTGCATTTTGCAATTTGGAACTATAAATTCGAGCTCGGTTTAAAAACAACGTATGTGCCATTGGTTTCCCTATGCACATAAATGTTTTTTCAGATGAGCCAGAATCTATAGTTCCAAATTGCAAAATGCTGTCCATTTGAATATTGCCAAATCTCCTTTCGGAAAATGTTTACTCCTGAAGAAAGTAATGTTTATTTTCTCTTGAAATTTTCAGGTGTATCGGATCAAAATACGATCAAAACTCGGAAAAATCTGAAGACAAATATTTATGAATTTTCCCAAAAGTTTGTGATTTATCGAAGGGAATTTGGCAACGTCTGAAAGCTCTTTTGGCGTGATTTTTTATCATGGCAGTTTTCACGTTGTCTATTTTTTTCTCCCCGTAACTAACACCTAATGTTTTTTTCTTCCTCTGTAATCATAGAATGTTTCAATTGGTTTCTCGTAAAATTCGTGCAAACTCGACAGGTCTAATTTTTTTTAAAAAAAAAATAGTCCATGTCAAAAAATGAGAACCTCGGAGAATTTCATGCAGCTTTCCTGAACGTACAGGCGGTCGTTATATCTGACCGCGATTACGATTTCGCTAGCGCGGTTGAGCTTCGACGGTTTGCCCGATCTGCAGTTTTTCATGTGGGATCGAAGTACAAGCGAATTGTGCAATCATGTTTTCAACATTCCAACGGTAGATCATTTTTCTAGCTCCTCTCGCTAGTAATTCGAGAGTGGCTTCTTCTCATCCAAAACGCGACTTTCAAATCCTCATTTTCCCCCATAGATTACCGTCCAAAGTTTCTGAATTTGATGCAAAAACACAAGCTGTAGCGCCTAAAACGTTCAATATAGACGTCAAATACGTAACGCTGAATTTGGGATTTTACGACCCCTCCTCCCTCCTGATAACGCTTGTGACCTAGATCCCTATCCCTCGACACGTGTAAACAAAGTAGCGTAACGCTCTCTCAGGGTGTCCAATGGTCTAGGAAGTCCGGAAGTAGGGCTGATTTTTTAGGGCGGTCCGGAAGTACGGAAATTCCGCAAGAAAGTCCGGAAAGGTTCGCTTCACGCCACGCGTGTCTTCCAAAGCAGCCTGGAAAGTATGCAAGCTCTTGCGCATTGATTCCTAGTCCAGCCTTTTACCACCCCCTAGATCACGATTTCGCAGCCACTTGATCTGCAATCCACCAAAGAGTTGCGAATTTCCTGGTTACGTCAGTTTTTTGCTACTCGTACATGAATTTCGAAATTTTTCAAATTTTTTCTCGCAAAGATACTGAGGAAGAACTGAATTTTTTGAGAAAGCACTGTAATCGTATAAAGTACAGTATCTTTTGTCAACCAGTTTTAGTAGACACCCTATTCTCCTTGACGTCCCCTAGTAGGGCACGTATCTTTGAATGGCACCCGATCCTTTACCGTGCGCGGGTAAAAAAGAGGTAAGGGTTAAGACCCTACTCGATTAGAGAGCTTAAAATTGTGGTAGCACCCCAGTAAATGAGGTCACTAACCCAAATGTTGCAGTATTATTCCATTCCCAACTTGAGTTTCGGTGCTACCACATTTGGACTACGTTTAGCAAAAAGGAACCAAGCCACGTCAGCTATTGCCATATACCGAGAAATTTAATTTAATTTTTTACAAGAGAATGTCAGTGCGGATTTTTTTGAAATTTTTGAGGAATTTGCTTCAAACTGTACAGAAAATGCACTAACATTTGAAGAAAATCCGCACAACCGTTTTCATGCAAAAAATTTAATTGCTCAATTAAATTTGACATCAGCTGATGTGGCTTGGTTCCTTTCTGCTTAACGCGGTCCAATTACGTGGAATTGTCCGTATCATCTATCAAAATGGGGTAGTACCTCAAGTTTAGGATATCACCCCTGAAACTTTTTTTCCGTGTGTCAAAATGGTCAATTAAGGGGGAAGTCTCATTACTCCATGTTCTAATTCCCGTACAAACACAGATTATTTGTTTTTTGGTCGCTTTTCTTACTGTGTAGTAGAAAAAAAAGACTGGAAGCGGAGCCCATATCACCCCTGAAACTTTTTTTCCGTGTGTCAAAAAGGTCAATTAATGGAGAAGTTTCAAAACTTCGTGTTCTAATTCCCGTACAAACACAGATTATTTGTTTTTTGGTCGCTGTTCTTACTGTGTAGTACAAAAAAAAGACACTGGAAGCGAAGCCCATGCACCGATCGTCCGTCGGTGGCGGTGAAGACTCTCGATTTGCATAAAGCGCTTATGTTAATGGAAATGAGCGCCCGCGCGTTTCACCCGTGTATTAACCTTCGGCCAATCTTTAACGTATTCCTCATTGTTTCCTCGCTTCCCCCCTTCTTCGTCTCGACGGTGACAATTTTTCCACCCCTCTCTCCTCTCCGCGCCTCCGACGCGTCTGTCCGCCGTTGTCGTTTCCTTCGCCTTCGGTGATGCCTCAGGAATTTTCCGTTACCCGCCTAATTACCGCCCCAGAATTTTCCGCCGTTTATTTTCGGTTTTCTTCAATTTGAATCAGAGCGCCGAAGAGCAGCGGCCCGGTTATTGAAATCGATAGACGAAGAAGATGTAGGGAACATGGTGCGATCTCATTGGTTGTAACGGGGTTGAGGACCGAGGGGTAAAATGATGGACTGTCCACAGGGTCTCTCGTGAGTTGCCGTTAAGAGGCCGATACACCTGCGAGTTACAAGCGCTTGCTGAAAGTGAGGCACCAATACTGCCCTGCCAAGGAAGAACGCCGTATGAACATTCCAGAGTTGCCAAATTTCCCCGGATAAAACGTGTATTTTTGACGAAATTTAAGCATATTTTTCCTCGAAATTTTCAGATTTTCTAGATCGAATTGCGAACGAAGTAGTCTGAAAAATTGGAAGAAAAATATTTACAATTTCCCCATTAAATTCGTATTTTATCAGAGGAAATTTGGCAACGCCTGGAGGTTCATACGGCGTTCTTTCTTAGCACGGCAGAATAATAGTCGAGCGATCGAAATCTCGGTTTTCTATCGGTGTTTCACTTTCGACAAGCGCTTGTAACTCGCGGGTGTATCTGGGCCTTTAGTTATTCCATTACCTACCTTCTTTGTCCGCCTGCGCTCTTTGATAATCGCGCTGTGCACAACCTAGCAACATTGACATTATTTTATCCTAATCCGATTGCATTGAAATTTTCTTCATCAAACTGCCTTCGCATAGCTCCTCCCTCCTCCAGTTTTGCCCCCTCCTCAAAAAAGTCAGGACGCACAGTGGTGTTCGATCCGCTCGCCTCGCGAAGGATCGAGCAGAGCGGACTTCTAACCGACGCAAAGTAAATTCGTCGATAAATTGGACCACATTTTGCAATTTGGTACTGAATTTTCTTGATAATCCGTAAAAACACTTATAAGCGTAGGGAAAGTAATGGCACTTACGTTGTTCCTTAACTTGGCCAGAAATTGTAGTTCCTAATCGCAAAATGTGGTCCAGTTGCCCCAAGGAGCAGCTTAGCGGGCCAATCAAGCAGAACCCGGCTTCATCATCGTTTTTATTAGTAGGCGCATTTTACATGTGAGCATTATGCACTCCTGGGGAGAGGGCAGCGTTGAGTCTTCAGGCTAAAGGTCCTAAAGCCACTGATTATTGTGACAGATTGGCAATTATTTGATGAAGAATGCAACTTGACCTGTAAAGCATGTCATTCGATTGTTTTTCACTCACCAGAACGCGAGAGAACCCTGAAATTCTAAGCCAAGCACAACTGAAGCAGTTTTACAATCGGATGTCGTTTATCAGAAAGGATCATCTTCATTAGGCTCTGGAAAAAAAATAGTAATTTTATTTCCGGGTGTGTTGATCCAGTAAAAGCTCTCCCGACTGTGTGACGGTAGACAGAGAACAGGAGGGGAATGGGAAATAGTTGCAAACCCTGAAATTCTGAGGCAAGCACAACTGAAGCAGTCCTACAATCGGATTTCTATCAGAAAGGATCATCTTCATGAGGTTCTCTGGAGAGAGAGAGAAAAAAAAATTATTTCCGGGTGTGTTGATCCAGCAAAAGCCCTCCCGACTGTGTGACGGTAGACAGAGACAGAGGATAGGAGGGGAATGGGAAATAGCCGCATCAAAGTGGATACCCTTGCGCGTCGCAGTCGGCCGCGAGTATTTTTTTTTTCTTCTTTTTACCTTTTCTTTTGAGCGTCAATTTTTTTGGCGGCCTTGACAAGTGTCACTATCACGCAGTACAGTGCGGACGCTCCTGGGAACTCGGTGGCTTGCGCACGGGCGATCTGCTCGATTTTAAAACTCGCCTACGTTTTGTGTGCACCTGTGCCCGGTTGACGGGTCCGCCGTAAGCTCGTATCCCCTCACGCTGCGACAATTAGGTTAGTTTCTTTGATTCTTTTCTGTTTTCGATACGCTGTCATCGTCAGGGTTGCCACTATCAGGGAAATGCCAGGAAATTTAGAAAGTCAGGGAAAACAGGGAAATTTCAGGGAAAATTTGTTCAGTCACCTTTATTTGCTTTCTAGAATGGGTTTGAGGGTTCAAAGAACAAATTTTGCCTGAAAACTATTTCGAATTATGTCTTCTTAACCACCAGGGAATTCTATCAAAATGTGTCTGGGAAATCCGGGAAATGTCAGGGAATTTCATTATTCACATTTACACATTATGCACAATTTCATTATTTTTTTAAATTCTATTTATCAACCCTGCATGGTGCGGAGTCGGACTAGCTTTTATTCATGATCGTTGTCCGTCCTAGGGATCGAAGTTTCTTGCTCGAGTCAAGTGCCGGGAACGGGATTTCTGGGAACGTTCCCGGTTCCTCTTCAAAGTGAGAGGGATCACCGCGTCAATGTGCGTGTGTTTGCTTGTCGAAGTTTTCCGGGAAAGGAGAATTTTAGGGGGTACTCGGGGGAAGTTCCCTCCCGTATCCATAGCCCGTCCTGGGCAAGGGACGTAGGAAGTTCTTAGCCCTCCCGTTCTTCAAATTGTCCCTCTTAGTGTATAAGAATCCTTTACTCTCGCGTATTCTCGAAGTGATGAGCTTTTTTCTGTTTCGAGCGTGAAAATTGCCGCTAGTTTTTGAAAAAAGAAAAAAGAGATTCTTCCTGAATGTGTCGATTCCCGATGATGCATAATCTTTCTAGCCTGATTTCAGTTGATGTCATTTCTCCTTGGCTGGGACTGAGGGATTTCTCTTTACTTTTCGTTAGTCCCCCCCCCTTATCTTATCATGCCCTTTCTCGCCTCTTTTTTTTCAAAAAAAAAATGTGTTGTCGTT
Source organism: Bemisia tabaci (assembly GCF_001854935.1). Lineage (NCBI taxonomy): Eukaryota > Metazoa > Arthropoda > Insecta > Hemiptera > Aleyrodidae > Bemisia > Bemisia tabaci. The sequence goes on from NW_017552543.1 coordinate 2,579,885, forward strand.
GCCATTTCTTGCAGAGGCCAAAACTTTCCGCTTATTTCTCCTCGATGATGCATAATTTTCTAGCCTGATTTGAGTTGATGTTATCTTTTCCTTGGCTGGGACTGAGAGGCTCTCGTACGATAGATGTAAAGGAGTTGATTCTCGCACAGGTTGAAATATTAGATTAAAATTCCTAATTTCTTTAAGTCAATAATTTTTTTGTGCTCCTAAGTTACGATACCAATATTTTTGAAATTAATTTCATTTTTCATGAACGGATAGGAGTAGCAGTCGATTCCCGATGATGCATAACATCTCTCTAGCCTGATTTCAGTTGATGTCATTTCTCCTTGGCTGGGACTGAGGGATTGCTCTATACTCTTCATTAGTAACCCCCCCCCCCTCTTAAGTTATAGTTATATGTGCCAAACACCAGTGGAGCACTAACTAAGGCCTTACAAGAATTCTACATCTCATGTGCTGAAGTCAATGTGAGAAGAATTTGTCATTAATGTAACATGTGAGGACGAGCACAGAACCTAAGCCCTGAAGTAATTCCACATATCATGTGCTGAAGTTCCTGTGAGAAGAATTGTTCATCAATTTAACATGTGAAGACAAGCACAGAACCTAAGCACTAAAGTTCATGAGTGTGGGCATTTCATCACTTTCAGCCTCTGTTCCTGTTTCTCGCAGGAAGTTGAATGATAGAGCCGCATAACTGTTGCTAATAATTTAAAAAAAGTTCGAATTTATTGTCTAATCTCAACTCCCCTCCATTCTAATCAGTTGTTTGCGGTTCATTTTTTTTCCATGCTTGAGCGTGGCATGATCTCAGCGCAGTCGTTGCCACGTTTCTCGGTTTTTTCAATTTTCGTACTCGAAAGAGTGCCACCGCAGGAGAGCCCTCACGTGTTTAGACGATGCCGTAACACCAGGAGATTCCATGACGTCACTATCACTCTGTGCTGCCCCCCACCTCTCCCTCCTCGCTTGCTCATTATCTTTCATTTAAATTTGACCGGTCGCTCCAATAATTTAAATGAGACGGCCGAACACCCGAGCTACTTATGAAGTAACTACATGTATAGCTCGTGCTTTGAGTAACTGCATGTTTAGCTCGTGCTTTGAAGTAACTGCATGTTTAGCTCATGCTATGAAGTAACTACAAGTTTAGCTCATGCTTTGAAGTAAGTCCATGCGTAGCTCATACTTCGAAGTAACTACATGTTTAGCTCTTGCTTTTACTCGCACCTCTGGAAAAATGTTCATGAAACTAGGTAACGACATTTTTTCTTGTTACTTCAGAGGTTCAGTGCAATGTTTGTCATAGTTGACATCCAGTGGAGCTACGATACACACTCTAATATATTTGTTTATGATATAAAATAATTTCTCGCCCTCCCTGTTCTCCACTTCAAATGAGAAAAGGTTCGATTACATGCACTATAGCTTGGATCTGCAACCGAAGTTCGGTTGCAGATCCGAACTTTTCGAAAGTTTAATCACTGAATTGTTCAGCTTTTGGTCAATTGACATTTCGGTGACCAAGCTTTGAAAAATTCGATACCGGTAGACTGCACATTCTGTTTTGCAAACCGATCTGTGCCGTGTTCAATACGTACAATCATTGCACATAAGAATAACTCCAGTTGGTATGATCAAACCCTTTTTCTTGTGTAGCCGAGTTTTCAAACGAAATTGCATTTTCGAACGAAGTTCGGCCCCCCGGACCGCAATGAATCAATATTTTGAATTTGTTATTCCGTTGTTCTGAAAACGACGTGTTGTCCCCATAATATAGAGATTAGGAGTTGGTACACTTTAAAGTCAAATCAAAAACCAGAAAGACTTGCATATTTTTTTTATTTATTTATTTTTTTTTTAAATCGATGTTTGATGTTAAGACTCATCTTGATTGTCAGTGCAGCGCAATTAAAGTGAGCCACAATTCGCTTTTTAGCAACTCCGTGAAGCGTGATCTTGAAAAATAATCGCCGCTCCCAGATCAGTGTCAGCGAAGTTCCGCATTCTGGATGCCAGGTGTCGTCGGAATTCGGCTTATATTTTGCAAACAGCGACAGTGTGACGTGTTAACTTACGTGTCGCATGCGCCTAACGCAAACTGAGAGTGTGAATCACAAATTGGCAGCTTTTATCGCAACCCAGACGCATGCTTTGCGACCCCCGTGCCGTAGATGCAACAAAGTTTCGTATCTGTTTATATGGGCACTAACAAATGTACCGCAAATGACGTAGCCGCTAAATCGAGTGCATCGCGTCAACTGAACGTTCCTTTTTCGATCCCTGAGCGTCAGTGATGAGTTTAAAAGTGTGAAATTGGTGCAGGGTTGCCACAGTTAGGGGGTCAGGAAAAATTACGAATCATTATGTCACGTTTATTCGCTTTCTAGAATGGGTTCAACGTCTGGAACAACACATTTTGCTTGAAAACTATTTCTTTTGTTCTTTTACCCATCTGGCGTATTGGTAATTGTTAAGGAATTTCAACAAAATTTTTCAGGGAAATTGGGGAATTTTATTTTCTAAATTTCGTGGCAACCCTGTAACTGGGTCTTGAAACTTGACAGAGGAGGACCGCGTCATAAGTGGCATCATGAATCGCCTTGGCAATCGTTGCACCGCAGGTGCGAAATGTGTCCTACCCCGTCTAAATCTGGGCCGGGCCCCGAACTTTCTTCGCGAAAAGAATCAGAAACATGATTCACCGCGCGCGGGACGCCTGCCAAAACCGAAGAAAGTAACACCAAATTCGTACAATGATCGGTCATCAAGCTGTTGCGTCACAGGTGCAAATTAGCATCATCCCCACCGCGACCCCTTCACCAGCTTGAGTCGGACATCAATGGATCGTTTTCGATAGTGGTTCGATGTGTCGTTTGGCTTAAAACAATAGAACATAACCTCGAACAAAAATTTTAGGATATTAGTTAGAAAATTCAGAACAATATCACTTATCATTGCCATGTACTGCCGCGCTAAGGAAAAACACCGTATGAGCCTTTAGACGTTGCCAGATTTGCTTTGCGAAAAACCGAATTTACTGGAAAAATTTTGAATATTTTCCTCTGAATTTTCAGATAATTTTGTCTGCAACTTTATTTAATACATACGAAAATTGCACGGAGGAATAGGCATAACTTTCCTCAAAAATACATGTATATTCGGAGAAATTTGGCAATTATTGAATGTTCATACGGCGTTTTTCCTTAGCATGGCAGTGAAGTACTCAAAAGAATCAGCATCGATCACAAAAACCCGTTCCCACTCGATTGACTTTTGATGCCGTGTCTACATGTTGAACCCGGCGATATCGATACTTTCTCAGCGATAGGACGCGTGTTCGATGTATCGAATACGATCCATTTGGGGAATCTAGCAGTGAAGTTGAATGATCTAACTTCCCTGGACAGCATCTCGCCTAATCGGGAACTAATTGTAAGTTACGGGCGCAAACGTTTTAGGTTAGTGTCGGCCAGTGGTATTCGAACGAACGTAAACTGAAAGCAGTAAAGCTTACTGCTCGTTTATTGATCATCGCCCGGGCGCAATCCGTAAAATCGGCCTAATGAGCTACGTGATTTAGAACTTAAGACGTTGATTTCCCGACGGTTCACCATCGGAAGGAAAGCCACTGAATCTTTCCTTCGGCCCAGAGCCGAAAACCTATACTCGGCTTGCGTCGGGAAAAGAAAATTTGGCGAGCTTTTACTTCCTCGCCAAGTTCAACTGAAGTTATAGCACTCAAATCGCAAATCCGTGACACCTGCAAGAACTCCTTTACGGCCTCAACTTAGAGAGCTTTTTTTGAGCTTTGGAGTTCGTTTCAGAGAAAACCAGTACTGCTGTGCTATGGAAAAACGCCATATGAACATTCGATCGTTGCCAATTTTCCTTCGATAAACCATTAATTTTTGCGGATGGTTACGAGTAGTTTTCATGGAAATTTTCAGATACCTAAGATCAAATCGCGAGCAAAATTCTCTCGAAAATCTGGAGGAAAATATTGATAAGTTTCTCAAATAATTCGAGTTTTTTTTGAAGGAAATTCGGCAGCGTATGAAGGCTCCTGCGGCGTCCTTTCCTAGCACAACAGAGTGGCGCCATCGAGTTTTTCGTAAAATTTCACATTCGTTTAAGCACCCGCATTACAAATCCGTAACACTTTCAGAAGTTTCATTACGTTCCTTGGACGGTGTTTCCGGAGAGGTTGCGCGTTGGTTGCGTGCACAACTTCGCGGTTCCCGTCGGGAGCGTGGAAGCGAGTCCGAGTTGGCGAATCCGCAAGGAGCACGAGGAACAGAATCGCGGGTCGCGGTCGCGCTGCGAACAGCGTCGCGGCGGCGGCGGCGGCGGTGGAGAGACGCAAGACTTCCTTGACACGAATACCGCGCGCGAAAGAAGCCCGAAGTCCGGATTGAGGTCAAGTTCATTTCTCCATATTCAGCCGGGACCGCATCGTCGCGCACACCGCACCGGACGCCGCGCCGGACGCCCTCCTCTCGCGGAGCATCCCGGAGTCCCGGCCGCAGGAGCGCTTCCTTCCGACGGGGATCTGGTCTCTCGGACTCGAGGCTCCCTATAATTAGAAGCGGTGGAGGAATGGGGTCGCAACCACGTGGGAAGTTCAGGGAAAGCACACGTGTGCGATGGATGAATTGAGATGTTGCATGTGTGAGGGATTTGCGATTTGACCATTGATTCTTATGTAAAAGTTCGCGAGAAACAGGGTGGTGCCACTGGTTTTCTCTGAAATCAACTCCCAAGCTCAAAAAAAGCTCTCAAGTTGAAGCCAAAATGGAGGGGATATCCCACCCTACCCTGAAAGTCCACATCTACATCAAAACAGACTCTCCATGCAAAGATAGGGAGCAAATACATTGACAGGGCTGCCACTTCATTTGGGGACTCCAAAACTGAAAACACGGCAACCCTGCTAATGTATTAGCTCCCTATCTTCGCACGGAGAGTTTGTTTGGATGTAGAGGTGGACTCTCAGGGTAGGGTGGGATATCCCCTCCATTTTTGCCTCAACCTGAGAGCTTTTTTTGAGCTCGGGAGTTGATTTCAGAAAAAACTAGTAGCACCATTGTGTTTCTCGCGAACTTTTACTTATGATTCAACAGTCAAATCGCAAATGCCTCACACATGCAACATCTCCATTGGAAACGGTGAACGAATGGGGTCGCAACCACGTGGGAAGTTCAGGGAAAGCACACGTGTGCGATGGGTGAATTGGACTACGTTTCGCAATGAGGAGTCACTGTTTTTGTTACATCCGTTGAAACAACTATATACGCAGGGAAGCTGACTTGGAACTGGAATAGTCATTCCTTGTTGCAAATGTAGTCCAATCAGAATTTGCACAGTGGATATGGCAGTTTGAAGGCAAAGACGAAGAAGAGGATGAGGGTGAGGATCAAGGAGAAGAGGGAGGAAGGAGCCATAGAAAGACTTCTGCCCCTCTTTTTTTCCTCTTTGTCCTCCGCATGTTTCTCCCCCTTTCCCTCTTCCTCCCCTTCCTGTCCATCTCTTCTTCTTATCCCGCTTAGCTCCTCCCGACTTCTAATTTATCTTCATCTGACATGAGGTTAGGATTTCTGAGATCCTAGTCGGGCAAATTAGGGCTAATCCTAGGAATTATTTCGCTGATAAAACGATGAGGACGGTGGTTTCCTCTAAAATCAACTATCAACAAAATTACTGTTGCCAATCCGCGAGAGTCGCTCCCGTTCCGGCTGTCTTCACCCACGTGACGTCAGTGGAATCAATCTCTAACTCTTCATCATCTCCTCATACTTTCACTATGGATGTACCGAAGATGTCAGCAATTGATTAAGCAGCAAATCTAGGGCCGAATTTTGACGGTCCTTTCCATCGCACTTACATATACTTAGAACGAGTCTCGACCGCACTTTAGTCCGACTTCGCGCCTCTGATTGGTCGGTGATGCGGTTTGGACTCTTCGATGAATGTTGCGTGGCTGTAGGTTCAGTTACGCGATCAAATTGAGCCATCAAACTGAAGCTCTGATTGGTGGAAAAAGACCTGAGGTGAGGATGCGACCAATGAGAGGCCCAATTTGATAGCTCAATTTGATCGTGTAACTGAACCATGTGAAAGAGCCGAAAAAATTCGGTCCCTGACCTAACTTGCAAGAACTCGTCCAGCCAAGAGGTCAATCCGACATTCATCGGTCGAATTTCGTGCTCGACAAGTTGCCTATCAACCATTTTAAGGCGAAATACAGCGTTGACCTCCGAACTCGTACGACTACGCTACGTATGCTAGATTGGAGGTGGAGGGTCTGTGAAACGTATTGTATCCTAGATGAGAGGCGCAACGGGGACTAAAAGAGGCCGGCGTGGCACAGCTCGGGCGGGCAGTGCAGGTTGCAGTCGGCTATCAGCTGGGCCGCGTGCAGACGAGTGAAAGTTGGCCGTGACGTCACTCGACTCCAACCTTGCCGCTTGGCAGACGCACGGCGAACGGCGACGACGTTGACGGCGGCGTCGAGCCCTATAATCCCCCGCGTCGGGCGGGCCGAGCCGATCCGCGAAATGCGCCGCGAGAAGTACGCGAGCCGTCGCCGCCGTCGCCGGGCATCTGACAGCCTCCGCCGCCGACCGACTACCTGTAACCGAGTGTATTCGCTGCCACGGCCGCGCCGCGCCGCACCTCCGCCTCCTCGCCCCCACTGTGCTCGCGATTACGAGGAAACGAGTTGCGAAATCATCGCGTTATAAGCGCAGCTTTCGAGCCCCGCCGCCGGATCGGAGCTTTCGGCCGGCTTACCGAGAAGGACTGGGGAAAAACGCCGTATGAACTTTCGGAAGTTGCCGGATTGCATCCGATAAAATATTTATGCAGGGTGACTAGTTCTTGGAAAGTCTGGGATTGGGCCCCTAGACAGGGTTCAAGCAGGGTTGTGGCGGTCAGGGATAACCGGGAAATGTCAGGAAATTTTAAAAAGTCAAGGAAAACCTAGAAATGTCAGGGAAAATGACGAAAGTGTCAGGGAAATTTTTTTAATTTACCTTTATTAGCTTTCTAGAGTGGATTTGACGTTTAGAACAGCGCATGTCGCTTGGAAACTATTTCATATTATATCTTTTTGGCCTCATGACGTAACTTCAATTGTCAGAGAAATCAGGGAATTTCATTTTCTAAACTTGTTGGCAACCCTGTTTAAATTGAACCGCGTTTAGCAGGAACAACCAATCCGAAGGACGTTCGTGCGGATTCCGTTGAAAAAGGAAAATGCTTCGCTCTATGCAGAAAATTCTCTGAAATTTGCTTTTAATCCGCACAACCGTGTTCATGTAAAAAATTAAATTGCCCAATTAATTTGGCAGTAGCTGATGTTACTTGGTTCCTTTCTGCTTACGAAGGTCCAATTCGATGAGCATGTGATATATTCACTTCAAAATTTCCTAAGGAAAACGAATCATACGACTCCTTTAATCACACTGTTGGTTTTGGAAATCAACTCATAAACAAGATGTTAGTACTCTCTAAAGGAAAATTTGGGCGTTGCTGCTTTCCTCTGTATCGCTGGAGTATTGGCCTGCTGCGGGCGACGAGTCACGACTCCAGCTCGCGAGATGAGCATGAGACGTGCGTTACTCCACCGCTACAGCGTTATCATAGGTTGGAGCATGAAGGTCCCCGAACAACACATACAGAACCCGTTACGGCGAATCTTGAATGTTGGCATTCGTGAAATACAGGGTGATCCAGGTTTAAACGGCCAGACTGTAGGATCGTCTTCTATGGGTCAAAATAAGACTTTTTCTTGATAAAGTTTTTCCCAAAAGTGCCCCCCGTCGGAGCTACGGCCCTCCTAAATTGCGGAAAGTTAATAGTTTTTCCTGAATATTGGCAACGGTTGTGAACCAAATGCCATGAAAATTTGTTTTCCCTTGTACTTTTATGCCCTAAATTCATAAATAATATTAAAAAAACCGAAATGTCAATTTGAAGAGGGAGTTGTTTGGGGGTGTTTCGGCTCCTGCAGTCTGACCGTTTAACCCTGGATCACCCTGTGTACCCCAGGGACGCATTGAAAATGCATCTTCATTGCACTTTCCTTGCGGGTAAAGAAGGGCCATGACAGAACTTTCTGCTAAGTCGCAAGTAGGAAGTAAGGTTTCCCTGAACGCGTTGCTAATTTCAATTTCAACTGTGAACAATCCCGAGCCCTTCAAATAGAGCAGTGCTGCCATTTGTGTCTCGTTACGTCCAACGGTCGTTGAATGGAACGGTACACGTGATGTAACGTGATGATGCGCCCACCATCGCGTCGTGAGGTGCACAAGCTTGAAGGCGGAAAATTCCTGTAATTCACACGGGGGGCACATCAGTAGCAGAGCCCTGTCGTGCTCAGAAAAACGCCGTATGAACATTCTGACGTTGCCAATTTCCTCTTGTTAATATAGTTATTTTTGGGGAAAATTACAGGTATTTTTCCTTGAAATTTCCGGATACTTTAAATTGAACCAAGAGTATAGTTCTCTGAAAAATTAGAAGAAACATACTCACAAGTCACCCGAGAAAGTCGTATTTTATCAAATGTGATTAGGCAACGTTTTGAGGCTGATACGGCGTTCTTCTTAAGCAGGGCAGAGCAGCTCCCACGAGCCGCCTTTGCGCGATCGCGTTGACGGATGTCGCCATTTCTCGATCAAAGTCGTTGCCAGACGGCAATAATTAATTTAATATAAGTAGTAGTAGCTGTAAGCGGAACTAGGATGGGGG
>NW_017552543.1:2598701-2649333 GCF_001854935.1 Bemisia tabaci
GACGCGACCGCACGTGGAAGCGCGACCGGAAAGACGCGCGCCAGGCCGAGGGACGGGCGAAAAACGGAACCACCCCCGGGGCCCGTAGCAACCCCCCTGGGGGTGGGAACGGGAAAACCCGCGAGGAGAACGGAGACCCGGCCGCGAGGGGTCCGCCGAACGAACATCAAGGGCGCGGGACGCGCTGGGACGGCGTGGCGGGGACCGATGTTCAGAGGGTCGCGGGGTAAATCGTATAACTTTATAGAAGAGATTATAAATGTTATTCAAAGTTCAGCTGAAGAATTTTCTAGATAATGAACCGTTTGCAACCTCTGGGGTTACTAAATTTTAATTTCTTGGTTGTTTCAGGCAATTGATGAACCCAATTTCAGTGAAGCTTATGCCAAAATGTGTAAAATATTGTCTACTGGTCAATACATGAACATCAGCGACAAAGAGAATTTCGACAAAAATCAAACAGACTTTAGAAGAGTTCTCTTGAATTGTTGCCAAAAGCAGTTCGAACTTAGGGAAAAAATTGAAGCTGACTACAAAGAGAAAATAAAGAATGATATGAAAGAAGTAACAGATCCTGTAAGTCCTTTTGGATTTCTTTTGATTTCATTAATTTATCTGCATCCCAAGTTCAATTTTGAGATGGAGAAAGAATTTCTCCTGGTTCTAGTTTTACTTCCTGAGGGACTCTAAAATGAATGTTATAAGCTGGACTCATGATGATTTGTCTAATCTTCTCAGAGAGAAATTTTAGATTTCTTTGATCGCAACAAATCTGTCTGATGGTTCGCCAAAAGTAACCAGAACATAATTCACATACAACTGAAAAGTAAGCAATGAGGGTGGTGATGTACATTGGAAATAATTAAGACTTAAAGATGAAAATTTTAAGCATGAAAAAAAATATGTAGGTTTTTCCTATCAAATGCTCTGTAAGCAAAAAAAGTTAGAACTTGAAAAATAAATACCTCAACAGCATTCAAGCAAGGGGGTGCTAAAACATAACTCATCTAGTTTTGGCATGTTTTGACTCCATGCCAAATTTGAACATCTGAAGAAGAGAATTGATAGAATTCAGTCTGGTCAATTTCCTCTCTTTACATTTCTTTTTCTAACTGCCAATAAATTGTATGCCACTTGCAGTCACTCTGTGACAGAATCAATAAAAAATGCCACCTTCATTTTCTCTGAATCACTTCTTATCGTAAATGTAGATCATAATCAAGTTTTTTTATTATATTCTTCATCCCTCTTTCCTACTCTCTTTCTATTTTTAATCCATTTGCTCTTTCTATCTAGGAAAAAGTGAAAGAATTGAAACTAAACCATCAGGAAGAAGAGCGAAAAATTAGGATGAAGGCAGCTGGTCACTGTCGGTAAGTCACCCTTAACTCGTAAAACTGAATGAAAGCCAACACTTCTAAAATCTCTACGTAATAAATCTTTGTCAATAATTCTGCTTTAGAAGAGAAGAAGAAAGGTGCCCATAAATAATTTATTCTGATGTGTCCGGCTTGAGATGTTGTCTGTGTTTTTGCACTAAGAATATGACTATTGAAACTTTGCCATTGTCCTCTTTGATGATTTCAGTGAAGTTGGTGCTCCCTCTCAATTCTAATCCTCGGTCCTTCGTAATTTATGTAGTGTTAGATGTTTAGATAGCACTCCTACTGCCAATAAACATTTGAAGCAGTTGAAGTGATGAACACCCATAACTATCAATTCGACAACTTTGATCATAAATGATTGATTGGGTGTGGGAGGAAAACCGATTATTGATCCCTGGTGTGGGGACTTGAAACAAATTTTATTTAGAGGTTCGGTACTTATTTTGTGCCCGAAGCTCTAAGCTGCCATTTTATTTGAGTCGGAACTTCCAATTCGGTGACTAACAAATTGCAACATTGGTGCGTGATATTGGTACCACCTCTTGAGGTGCTTCTAAAAAAGGTTCGACCTATCGAAAACCAACGGATCTGATTGGTCGAATCTGGTAACAACAGTGTTCATTGATGTTGGTGATTGATGAGACAAATCGGGACAGAACTTCCCAAAGAGGCTTGGAACTTTAAATAAAATTCGTTTAATGTGTCCAAGGCTTGCAAAGAAAGGTCACCATGAAGCCATCTCTACTTTCCTTATACTTATGTTCAATTAACACCAGTGGGAAAACAAAATAATAAATGTTTCACCAGTTGATCGTCTGGAAAACCCTTCCCCCTTCTCTCTCTCTACAGCTCCAAAATATCACCCTTTTCTCGTGATGAAGGTCACTGCATAGAGCATTGCGCACCTAGGACCAGTGTGAGACAAGTTCCTGAAACTCACCAGTTGAGTATAGAATTCATCAGTTTGAAGATACCATGAAAGTTGACTTTTACAGCGAATAACTATTGTTATACTTTTTTCACTTGTGTCTAATGTTGTGACTTTATTCTATTCTGGTTTTTTTTCTATTTTTCAGTTTTATTGGAGAATTGTTCAAATTAGACATGCTGAAAACTAGCATTATGCACAATTGTATCATGTATTTGCTCAAGAAAACAGATGAAGAACCTTTAGAAAGTTTATGCAAGTTGCTAACAACAATAGGCAAACACTATGAAAGTAGACTGGAAAATAATAATGTGAGTACATATTATTCTCTCATTACATTGCATTCAAAAAAAGTTGATCGCATAGAAACTGCTTGGATCTTGTCACTTTCTTTTTTTTGTAATGGAAGACCAACGAATAGCCCCAGAATGTTATCATGTAGCAAAATTGAAAAATTAGTAATAATATAAGAAAAATAATTTCTCGATTCCTACTCTGAGTGTCTTTAAACATGTTACTTTCCAATATGTCTTTGCTGAAAATTGTCTGCTAAGTCAAGAAAACATTCAAGAAGATTGGGAAATAAAATGACTGTGAATCACTTTTACTGGATATTACTGTTATGTTTATATTAGCGCTACCTCAATATATATTGGATATTCCATTATAAATTACACAGTAGATCCACAGGTTGTATTTGTGGCACTTGGCATCATGACGGACCGATAGGCAGAAATGCCCGATCACAGTAATCTTTCTGGCTTATGCTAAACATCCCTAAAGAACAGTAATCATGACTGAATTGCAGAGGGTCAATTAGAGTCAAAATGGCTTACATCTAAAGCCTCTCCTCACTTGATTTTCATGCTTATTTTTTCTGTGTCATACGCACAGATTCCATGAAGCATTGTCGGTTACTTCTCTATTGGATCAATCTGTGTGTTTACTAATCTCATCTGTAAATTTTTTTTCTATTCGCAGCAAGCACTTGATCCTATTATGAATGAATTAGCAAAATTAGCAAGTAAGAATAATAAGCAAAAGAAGAAGAATGCTCCCCAAATTTCATCAAGAATTAGGTTCATGATCCAAGATGTGTTGGATTTGAGGGCGAACAATTGGGTGCCCAGGAGAGATGACAATACACCGAAAACAATCGACCAGATCCACAAAGAGGCTGAGCGGGAGCAGTTAGAGACGAGTATATCATTAGCAAACACTAGTATGAAGAAACTAGACAGGCCAAGGATGGACGACCGGGGAAAGCGGGGTGGTAGTCGAGATAGCTTCATGAACTCGGATGGAGATTCATGGCAGACTCCAAAGAACGTGTCAAGAATGAGTTCTTCATACAAGAGCTCTTCGTATCCGATCGATACCTCCAAGTTCGAAAACTTCAAAATGAGCATTGAACAACCCATGGAAAACATCCGATTAGGAATGGCCAGACCAAACATTTGGGCCAGTGGGGCTGTTACCAACAAAGGAAATCAGCCTGACCAGTCCAGAAACAAAATACCCGAAAGGAATCAATTTGCTGCACTACTCGAGCAGCAAGACAGGGATAATAACCAATTTTTCACTAATTCTAATAAATCCTCATCCATCAGTAGAGATAAAAGTAGAGATAGTCGCAACATGTCGCAAGACGATGACATGCTGCCCAAAAGTAGACCAATGGGAGGCCCTCCATCGCGAGAGGGCTCACACATGCGCTCTGCTCCTCCTAGCATACAACCGCCAGTGGCTCCAGTCAAACCTGTTATCGATTCAGAGGTTATGACCAAAATAATTAAAACAACGTTAGACGAATACATTAGTTTGAAACAAATCTCGGTAAGTTCCAGAATATCAATCTATTTATTTATTTTGGTCGTATAATGACCTTTGCAATTACGATAATATCATTTCAAAGCCCATCATCATTAATAAACTAAGTGCCATAAAGTTAATTTCAATCTATTCTGACTTTTACGAGTATCTCAGACAAATGCTGCAAAGCAGACCACTAATGCTGTCTTACGGATGTCGTTCACGTGTGCACTTGTTGGCAGCACTCACAAGGGGAGCTTTCCAAGTATAACCGGAATTTCGAGTCGAAATTTCGCATGAAGATACTAGAGATGATTTTAGGGATGCTGTATTTTTTCGTTTTTTCGAATGGGGTCGGGAAAGCCCTCAAAAAAAGGGCTAAAGATGCGGAAAAAACGCGTGCGCTAGCGGCACAATGTAAACGTAGGTGATAGAGGCTCTCCATCCTTATCAGTTCCGCATGGCCAAACGGTAGCGTGCTCGCCTCGCAGGCGGGAGGTGGTAGGTTCGGATCCTGACTACAACCCGTAATTTTATTTTACTTAATGCTTGTTTATTTTTCACTTACTTTATTTTGCACCATTCTCTCCGCAAACCGACTTATGAGGTAGAACACGTAGTGACTGAAGATTTTTTACAAATGTTGATAAAAACTTGAAGTTTCCTGGGATTGAAACGTTTTATATTATTGAATAAACAAAAACTCTAAAACTCACCAAATTTCGTCGCCAAGCTGAATTTCCGGAGTATCAGTCAGATATAGATACAGATTCGACTGATACTTCGAAAATTCAGCTTGGCGACGAAATTTGGTGAGTTTTAGAGTTTTTGTTTATTCAATTATATATAACGTTTCAATCAAAGAGAAACTTCAAGTTTTTATCAGCATAGGTATGTCAAAATCTTCAGTCACTACATGTTCTACCTTGTAAGTCGGTTTGCGGAGAGAATGGTGCAAAATAAAGTAAGTGAAAATAAACAAGCATAAAGTAAAATAAAATTACGGGCTGTAGTCAGGATCCGAACCTACGACCTCCCGCCTGCGAGGCGAGCACGCTACCGTTTGGCCATGCGGAACTGATAAGGATGGAGAGCCTCTATCACCCACGTTTACCTTGTGTCGCTATCGCATGCGTTTTTCCCGCATCTTTAGCCCTTTTTTTGAGGGCTTTCCCGACCCCATTTGAAAAAACGAAAAAATACGGCATCCCTAAAATCATCTCTAGTATCCTCATGCGAAATTTCAATTCGAAATTCCGGTTACACTTGGGAAGCTCCCCTTGTCAACTAGTTATGCAGAAAGTTGTCTTTGATGCTTTAAATGAAATGCCACGCCTAACTCGATTTTCGTTTTCTCGGCACTCAGTGAATTATTGCTGATAAGTCTGCTTTTCATTCTGAATTTTCTGTGTACTGTCTGTTGCACTGAAATTGGCACTCAACAGTCAGTCAAGTTTTCATGATAGCCAATTTTGATGAGTGATCATTTTGAAATGATGCACGTCATATGCAGCATCTATAAAAAATCAGCCCCACTTCAACTCAAAATTTCATTCCCAGTACTGCTGTGTCCTCTTAGAGTACAGTTGGAGAATGAAAAATTTCTGTAGAAAAGTCAATTTTTTATACTTTAGGCTGATGAAGGTCACGGAGTGCTCGTTCGAAAGCGATAGCATAAGCTACAAGCTTGAAAATTTACTAGTGAGAATGCTAAAAATTCTTATAATATTCATTTGTCTTGTGTCTCACCCAGTATAAGGCTTTTCAAGCGGCAAGCTCCCACAAACTGTGTTTCAATATCATTAATATTTTTCTTGAAACAGGCAAATTCTCAGTTCTTTTGAGATAGTCTTTGAAGTCCAAATGCACTGGTTTCTCCTCTTGAAAGGGTATCCCAGGATAAGGGCACCAAAATGCCCCTCCTCACGGATTTTGAATTTAATGGTCTAAACCCCTTCAGGAGGTCCTAAAAACATGGTTTTGGGCAATTTTAACCTCCTGACCCCAACCACCCCCCCTCCAGCCCCGAAAAACCCATTTTTCGGGGAATTTTGGGGTATTTTCACGTTTTATTTCATATCTCCCGCGTTTTTCAATGAAAATGCACCAAAATTTTAGTAAAGTACTCTAAAAAGTATGTTACCTACAAAAATTTCAAAGTCGTAGAAACATTTCAACGGGAGAAAAAAAATTCGCAAAATGACGAAAAAACGCGTCTTTGCACGCCACGCTCGGAACTTTAGGCTCTTTGAGGCGCGTTTTAAAATATTTTTTTCTCCATTGTTATTTTTTCCCAGTTATTTTCTCATCAAATGAAACCATTTGCAGGGCTCTGCACTTTAAATTCCGTAAAGTCAAAAATAAGGGCCACCCTACGGCGAGTAACCTCTTCTGAAATAGGAATGTTGACCATTTTGGCGCCAAAAACCGGTACTTTACGTGGGGCGTAAGGACTCGATCGACTTGAAACCTTTTCTGACGATACTAGGGCATGCTTCTTGAAACATTGAAACCAAAAATTAGAGATTTTAGTGTTACCATCTTGATAGCGTGCGAGTAAACCGTTGCCAAAAGAGCCATTTTGACCGTTTTGGCGCCAAAAAAACTATTTTTTCGGTGGGACGCACCACGCGTGAAGGCTTGAAATTTTTTTTGGTAACAACTGAGTATATTACCTACATTTTAAGGCAATACAAAAAAATGTATGTGTCCTCATTTTTTTTAAAACCGCTAAAATCTGAAAAAAAATTGAAAATTTACGATTTTCAGGAATTTTTTTCGGAGTCTAAATATATTTCGATAAATTTGATTTTTTTACCGAAGAATGTGAATGCCCTGATGTACATTTGGTGAAATTTTGGTGCATTTTCATTGAAAAACGCGGGAGATATGAAATAAAACGTGAAAATACCCCAAAATTCCCCGAAAAATGGGTTTTTCGGGGCTGGAGGGGGGTGGTTGGGGTCAGGAGGTTAAAATTGCCCAAAACCATGTTTTTAGGACCTCCTGAAGGGGTTTAGACCATTAATTCAAAATCCGTGAGGAGGGGCATTTTGGTGCCCTTATCCTGGGATACCCTTTCTTAGAAGTGTTCCCAAGAAAAAAATTATTAACACCAACTGAAAGTCTACTCACATCATCAAATATGTTTATATCATTAGATGATTTCGTAAAATCCATATTTTCTACCTATTGGAAAGAAGAAGTCTTTTGTTCCTAAATGCTTTTGCCAATTTAAATTATCTTAATATTCACCCAAAGGCACAAGTATTTTGTTTTCACTTGTTTGCAATGATCCGTAAAACTGTCAATTTCCTGTAATACATGCTCTTCTCTTGACCCCTCAGCGAAATTTTCGAGATATCTCTCCTTTTCTTCAATTTGACTGGATATTAAAAACTTCTCCTAAAAATTATTTCAAATCTTGAGTATTTTAGGTTAACACGGCGTAAATATTAACATTCAGACGTTGTCCAGATTTTGATTACATTCACCAATTCATCTTTTAATTATTTAATTTGATTTTTTCAGGAGGTGGAACTTACGTTGAAAGCAAAGTTTGTTACGCCTGCATGTATAGAAAAGTTTGTAGATGGCTTCCTTGAATATTTCATGGAACTAAGGAAAGATCAGGATATAGTTGCTCCTGTACTTGGACTTCTTTTAGATTCTAAATTAATTACTCTTACACCTCAAATTATTGCTAAACAGTAAGCATATTTTACTTTTTACTTTAAAATTTAAATTTTAGGTCGAATTAGGATGCTTGTAAATGCAGTAATTTTTCCTGAATTTATCAGAACCTATCCACTGTCTTAGAATAATTCCCAGACAAGTTTTTAGGCCAAAGTTTGCTTCAAGTTCCTTCAGTTAATCAATTTCTGTCCATAATTATCATCACTCTTCTAGTGTTGAGCTCATCACTCCATCTAACACCCAGTCAGTGGCCCAATTACTGAAACTATGTTGATACAATACGACAAGACATAGTCGTATCTTAACCATGCAATATATTGCAATTCAATGTCTCTTTGAGCGGTAAGCTTTCACTAATCGGTCGCTGTGAAGACTCAGGAGCTTAGTTCGAAATTCCCTGATGAACTTGAGGAAAACCATATTTCTTTACATTTCCATTTTCATGATAAAAAAGAGAACACATGAACTCAACTGATTATGATGGTTTTTAAATTTTGTTTATGTATAGAGTGAACCTTCGTTTCGTGGCTGGAGGTTCCTGGGGTCCACTGAATGCTATTGAATGACTAGTTCCTTTCCCTATAATTTAACTTAGTCTCAATGAACTTAGTCGCCTCTTTCTCCCTCACCCTTATAATTTTTTAGTAGACTTAGTCGGTTAATTTTTTATGTACTTGAATTTTCAGTCCTTGCCCTAATTTTTCATATCGTCTTTTTTCAGATTCAGTGATTTCCTCTCACTCGCGGAAGATTTGATAATAGATTATCCCAAATTTTGGGATTATATGGCTTTGGTAATGGGTCACACATTAACGTCAGAACACTTCAATTTTGACCATTTGAGGCAATCGTGTAAATCTATTCTTCAATCTGACAATAGTAAAAAACTTTTACCTCTTATATTCAACGTAATTTCTTCATTAAAGGTGAGCACTCTTTCTTATCTCCAGTTTATTAAGTAGCGCTTTATTGTTTTTTTTATTATCAAGCAGAGGCTCAAAAGTTACTAAAACAGAACTTTTCATCTCGGTCCAATGTCCATTAATTTGTAAAACTGTATGCCATACCAAAGTGAGTAGTGAAGTAAGTCACATTAGTGTCAGTTTTTGTTACCTCTGAAGCAAATGCCTGGCAATTTCAATCAAAATAAGCACACAAAAGTATACAGGAAGGTCCGTAGTGTTTGCAATCAGTAGCAGTACATCAATTTTCCTTTTGTAGTTCTCCACAACATGGTCAGAGTATTGTATCCTAAAAATCAATGCAGTCTCAGTAACTTGAATAAAAAATCAAGCCTCATCCGAGAAATATATCCAGCAGGCTTGAGGAGATTCTGCTTACTTGTACATGTTACCAGTTATGTTTTGACATATCCGCTCATTGCTACGCTGTCAGTTATTTCTTCTCCTTTTTGTCACACCTACAATATTAGTTTATCAAGTAAACTCTGTTTTCTTTTTCAGACTGCAATTTGGATTAGTCACAAATGGAATGCCTCAAAAGTTTCTCTCAAGGACTTCATTCCGGAAAATGATGTTGATGAATTTATCAAAACAAACGTAAGAATTTTCACTAATTATTGGATCTCTCAACATTTGATTCTTCATAGTGTTGTGCCACACTCCAACAACACCCTAATTAATCAGACATTTATGCTGGAAATAATGTGAAAATGATTGAAGTCGAAAGGAACCATGTGCACAGGGTCTATTTGCTAAATGATAAAAAAATGATATTTATAATACACATAGTTACCATTAGAAAAACAACAGAAAAGGGGATAGTATTAAAAAAAAATTAAAGCATAGCACAGGTGAACATTTCGTTAGAGGAGTCATTCCATTCCATCCATGCTCACATCGCTGTCGCTTCCGCGCGCAAGTTGAGGAGAGCACAAGGTCAATCAAGGCGGATATCTATCAATGCGAGAAAAACGTGGATGTAAACTTGCTGTTTGTTATGAGGTGGTTAGAATTATCGTCTCGTCACATGTGTTTTGGCGGATTGGCATCAGCAATGTCGAATATTGCGTGGTATCCTTTTGAGCCGAGGTTGGATGGAAGGACTCCTCAAACAAAATTTTCACCTGTGTCGTGGTATCGTGTTTGAAGCGGGGAGCTCGAAAAAATGAAAATCTCTCATGCAAATTGTGAAGTAAGTAGTGCATTTCAGACTTTGCTAATGCGCTCATCATGATTTTTGAGACACTTTCTATGTGTTTCAACTCTTATTTTTGCTATAGCAAAAGTTTGCAACAGGCCCATTGGTCAAAGTAAACAAAAATGTGATAATAAATGCATTACGATGATTACATATCATCGGACTAAAGTTCAAAATGAAATACGCTGCAATTTTCCCAAGCAAAAATCATAATAGACTACCATTTATCAATGCTGAGTTTCCCAAGCGAATGGCTTGAGATGTTGTTTTTGAAATTTGCGAATTTTATGTAGGTCAACCACTGAAAAGTTTCTATGTAATGCTTCTATAGAAAAATATTACCAAAAAATTTTCATCTGCCAAGCAAGGGGTTGAAGCAAGGTGTTGGGATGTTCAAAGAATCTAATATCTCAGAAAATGCCAAGTTACAGATCTTTTCATACTTTGTCCAATGGCGCAATGGAAAATCAACATTTATGTGATCTCATGCACTAATTTAGTTCATTCTGAGTGGTGGTATTGACCGAATTTTTCTCCTTTTTTTCACAGAAATTAGAATATTTAACGGATCCTAATGCTCCTATCTTAAAGTCTAGCACCCCTACCTTTACGTTTGATGAAATCAAAACTAAACTGCTGCAAATTCTGCAAGATCATCCTGATGATGCCCTCGTGCCTGTTCAAAGCTGGGTCAGCGTAAGTATCATTGCCACTTTCTTACTTGTAACGTGTCAAATCCAAGGAATTCGATCCTATCTTGAAAAGAGGTTGCATCAGCTGGTTGTGGCACACTTGAGAACTGCAAGCAAAGTAGTGCTTGTCTCACCAAACTCTCTATGTAATGATTCATCGCTCATCATTAAACACAGCTGTCATAGAAATCATATTTTAAAATTTCTGAAAAGACTGCTGATACTGCATGAGGTTCAGTTTAGCTCTTGAACAAGCTTTCTTCTTTTCCGGCAAATTTTGGTGCTTTCAATTTATTCTACACAATAGAAATGGAAACCTAGCCTTCGATATGTAAAGATAACATACAATGCTTGATGTCAGATCCAGTCATTCATAGGTCTACTCAGAATCAGATATCTCTTCATGATCTTTTGTTTGATGCAATTCCACCCTTAAAACAATTGAACTTCATTTTGCAATATGGAACTACTATTTTCAGTCCATTTTAGAAACAATGCATGTGCCACTCGATTCCCTTTGCACTTAAGTGCTTTCATGGATGAGTTACAAATATTAGATCCTTATTGCTAAATGTAGCCAATTAACTGGTCCATCGCTCAGGTTGAACTGGTTCTTTTTTAAAGCTCTTCACATCTCTTGAAATCTGAGAGTTGTTTTATAGAATTTCAGTGCTACGTTCTCATTGTCTCTCCCTCCTCTTATTTTCTTTTCTTATGTTAAGATTAATTTTTCTCTCTCTTTTTTTGCAGGAAAATTGGGGACCCGGTCCATACGATCACAGTCTAATTCGTCCATTAATGACAGCTATTTGTGAAGCTTCAATTACAGGTATGAGAAGTCTCAAAATTTGCCCAACCCCTCAGTGGATTAAAGTTGGCAATTAATTTTTTTTTTTTTTTTTTTTTTTTTTTTCAAATGTTTCTATTTCTCAGGAAAGTTAAGACTCTGTAAAGCGTAGACTTTAAAGAATGAGAGGATAATCTAGGAGGAAACATTTTCTTTGCCAAGTACAATTTATAACGCTAGTCCAGTAAAAGCTGTAAGTACCATAGAACCCCGCACAGACCTTATGGGCAATGGCTCTCTCTAGAATCTGATGAAACTTGGATATGTTGCTCAGCTAGTCATTCTGATCAAAAGTTCTGATGGGCCGAAAGAGATCCCACGAGCGGTTTTCGAGATATTCGCCGTTTAATGTGCAGAAATTGAGGTTTCGCTGGCCGGACCATTGTGCGGCACCTCTCGAGTCCTTCCCCTCCAGTCCACTTCGGCCGCTCTCCGCTTTCCCGCCACCCATACCCGAGGCTTGGACTCGGACGCTCAAGAGGTTTTGCTTATCGCCGCCGAGCCGGGTGGTCTTATCACCGTGAGCGTCAGAGCCCGAGCCTCGGGTATGGGTGGCGGGGAAGCGGAGAGCGGCCAAAGTGGACTAGACGGGAAGGACACAAGAGGCGCCACACAACCGTCCGGCCAGCGAAACCTCAATCGCACCTAAAACGGCGAATATCTCAAAAACTGCTCGCGGGATCTCTTTCGGCCCAAAGAACTTTTGATCAGAATGACTAGCTGAGCAACATATCCAAGTTTCATCAGATTCTAGAGAGAGCCATTGCCCCTAAGGTCTGTGCAGGGTTGTTTGTTGTGAATAGCTGTAAAATTCAGTAACTAAGCAAGGATCGCTTTAGAAGAAAGGTTTGCCTAAAAAAGTCCTTGAGTGTACTCCTTATTTTTCTTATTTTCAAGTCTCTACAAAGCATTTAATTGTAGAAAATGGTACAATTTTACTTGAAAATCTCTGAATTCTGTATTGTCCTGTGATGGTGTATAATGAAACGTGATCGGTCGTTTTTACTCTCTTTGCAATGCAACTCAAACAAATTTTAAATCTGTAGCTTTGGCAGTATGTCATACTTTTGTCACCTCACTCAAGTAGCAGAAAATTTGGAGTTTGGTCAAGTAAAACTTTATTTTAAAAACCTAGAAAGTCCTTAAAAAAAATTTCCTATTGCTGTTTGAAAATTCATTGAAGTCCTTGATATTATTGAATAGAACTCTCTAAAATCTCTTAAAGTTAGTTCTTAATTACGGTTCTAGAAATCTTCCGTAAACTCAGAGACTCCAACAGTTCCCTTCTTATGTGGATTCCTGAAACTGCCATCTTGTGCAAGGTGTCTGCTGTATAAGCATGAGCTAATAGTGAAATTCTTCATTTGCTGCAGGTGCTGGAGAGAAGAACGTTTTCAACAAGGATGTTCTGGAAAAGCATTCCAAATTAATCAGTTATTATGTGGACTACAACCCTAATTTAGAAGCCCATTGTCTAATGGCAATCTGCGAATTAATGGAAAAACTACAGCACCCTAAAGGTATCGTATTTTGCTGCAATTTACAGTTTTCATTTATCGGTGAATTGAAGCGTATTTTCGTTGATGATTGGTCGAACCAAAATAGGTGGATCAAGTGGTTTCATATTTTGTTTTGACGGGATCATAATTTTTCGGAACAACATCGGGACTCACCAGACAGATAGAAGGTGGAATTCTTGCGAACGTTGGAGCCAAAATAGAATCCCACAAAAAGTGGGGTTTAGAAATGACCTGATGAAGATGATTGCATCAGACCAGAATCAATTTCGAAAGTCTTACCTCAAATGTTTACCAACCCGATATGATCTTTTGGCTCGACCGATCATCAACGAAAATACGCCTCTTCACACTTCATCTGCCACGTTGTTTAGGGTCCATATTTACCCCGGCGCCATAACATTCTAGCCCCCCTCCTTCCCTCAGCCGAGTATTGAAGAAAATAGGAGTTTGGTGGTACACTCTGTTGCTAGGGCCGTGTGCTGGTCGTGAGCCATTCAAGCATTCACAGGGATCCAGTGACCACGGGCTTACATGAGTGCTCGTTGTTACCGCATCCCAGTTGAAATGACTGGAGTGGTGCTTGCGGAAGCCCAAGAGGGAAGGCGGGGAAGGCAGACAGCACCCCGAAGATGTTACCACTTCCAACATACTCATGGTGATCGTTTTGCCTAAGTGTTTTTTTTATTTTATCATGAGAACTACTATGATCAGATCTGCACAATCAACTGTAAAAAAAATCTGTCCTTATAGAAAACATTGATTAATCTTTGTTTTTTATGCACTCATGAGCTGTCCACAGGCAACCTCTAAGTAAGAATGCTCCTTGAATTAGTTATGATTTTGTTCAATCACACAGATATTAACACTGTCCTGTGATTCGGGCACTATGACGGCTATAGTGAAGGGAAGTTAGAAAAAGCTATGGGAAAGAAGTGGCTCAAGAAATGATTGTGTTTATCCTGTGTCTAAATTTTCCTTTGTCACGTCTCATAAGTTCAACGTATCTCTTAGCTAGACTGGAAAACTTTTGAGGGGAAAAAGAAATGTAATCAAAAGCGGTCTGAAAAACTTGGAATAGCCAGGAAATTTCAGTTTTAAGTTTTTGTGGTCACTCCTTAACGCATGCCCTAGGAACTCAGATCATTTCATTATTTCCTAAATTAATTAATGCTTTTTGTTAAATCTTCCTTTCTGTTTGATGATGAATCAGTAATTTTACTTCATCTCCAAGGTTATGCATTTACAGTTTTATCAACAAAGTTATCTTAGGTAACAAGTTCTAAGTTATAAGTAACAACTGAATTTAGATCGGACCCGGAGTATGAGTCCATAAAACATGGGCGAGTTGCCTTCTCCAATCTTTCTTATCGGTAAAAGCAGGTAGCAATGTCAGGTCATCGTCAGCTATGCTGCCATTTGTTCAGGTAGCTGCTGCTCGGGAAATGTATAACACCTGGGCTATAATGGGCCCTTTTTCTGAATGCGGGTGATAGAATGTTGAGGAGGAATTGTTTAAAGTTAATTTGATTTTTTTTATCTCTTTTAATTTGTGTTAAATTTTTTTCTACTCCAGGTCTTGCCTTAAACTTCTTCCAACACTTACTGGAGCACACAATGTCTATAGAAGGATTTAAAAGGTTCCATGCTGGCTCAGAAATGGACCCACCTGAGAACAGCGAGCAAAATCGGATACGAGGAATCGTCGTTCTAGGCACTCGTTCATTCTGGACGGCTGCATTTGAAAACCTAGAAAACAGTGATGATGAGGGAACTTCTTGATTAATTTAACTTTGTGTCATTGGTAGGTAAAGGACCATAAATTATCTTTTTGTGCATCTTTGTTTTCAATTTTTCACTTCCTAAATTTGGGAGCATGCTACTGAAAAAGTCTAGGGTGAATCTTCACTGGGCATGAACACAAATTGAAGCATTTCGAGCTGAGTCTGAGTATTTTTTCACTGTTTTGAGCCCAGTTCGAGTAATTTTGAGTTTTCACATGTGATTTTACAGTAAAAAATGTTGGGGACTCCTAAAATAATACTAGAATGATTACTATATTTAGGAGTTGAACTAAAGCGTTTCCAGCTCAAAAAAGCTCAATACACTCCATAAAACTCGTGTCATGGGCCCTCTAGCTGAGTTCATGTACTCGCTCGAGCCGAATCGAGAAATCGATACTCGACTTGACTCAAAATTTGAGAAATCGCTCAGCCCTGTAAATATTGCTTAGTCACTGGTTTCACTTCAAACTTTCGGCAACAAGGAGATGAACTACGTCAAGAGGCAAATTTCAGCCATCCCCCTTCCCCCTCCAAGAATCCATTTTGAAAACCCTATTTTAAAGTTGAAAGTATGCAAGAGTTGGGTTTTTCTTGTTTCCATCCTTACTAAGCATGACTGTTGTTGCAGAAGATAGCTAGCTGTTGGAAAGTCAGGGTAAACCTTGAAAAGCCAGTTAATTTTACTTGAACCTTGAATAGGTGCATTCTATTGGAACTTAAGAATAGCTTTCATTACACCCAAGCACTCTACTGAGCTGAAAATGTTTCCTGTTTCTGCTTGTTCCTGACAAACATCATTCATTTTCTGCAGAAACCTTGAGATTTCTAAAAATTTCAAACTTCAATTCAGCGCAATGTAAGGATATTAGTGCAGAAAGCTTGTAAATCATAGGCCTTGATCCATTTATCAAAAGAATAGCAATGATCGCAATCTATAGCTTCTTTGCTCATGTGCCAGTCAACTTTCTCCTTTGCTGTCATGCGTAACCTGCTCATGTACATCTTCTCTTCTTTTTCAGGTGTCTTGTTTTTTGAAGAAACTCAAGTTGAAATCATTTCAATTTTATGAGATCATATTCGACTGTCGACTTTACGAGGCTGAACATTTTAATGATTTTAATGCTCAAACTTTCAATTGACGTTTAATTTTTTTCTTACTTACTGTCAAAAAGAACTTCATTTCCATAAATAGTTTCAGTAAAACTTAATCAAACTTCACTGTCGCATTCTGAAACTTTGGCAAGTAATGAAAGTATCGAAAAAGGTGTTAAGTATTGCTTTTCTCCTGGAAAAAAAAAAAAACTGCAAGTAATTCCAAAACATTCAAAAACTCTTCTTCAGCATTGTGGTTTTGCAATTTCTGAGTTTGACAAGAAATCCTTGATCAAGTTTTCCTTTGTGTGAGTTATAATTCAACTTTTGTCAAATTGAAAGGTTGTATTAGGAAGCATTGGACAATTTACTTAAGTTACTGCGAATAGGTGAAATTTTTGAAAACTTTATTTTATGCTGTAAATTTAGTCAATAGTGCTCATTTATCTTATTATTTTATCTTTACTATTAACATAATTTTTATCCTTACATGTGTAATCCTTTTTTATGTTTATTTTTGATTGTTTTATGTGTTAGTTTTGTTATATACTTAAATTTTTCTATGCCGTTCATTAAATGTTGGCAGCGCATCCCTGTCTTTTCGGTCAGTTCTGGATTCAGTTTTCCTGTGATAAGTAGGTTAATATAAATTTTAGTTAGGATTTGTTTTAGAAGTTTTTATGTTGACCCTCTCACTATTTCCGAGATGTAGTTTTGATTTTTAATTCGAGTAGATCATTGAGATAGGATATCGTTTGAATCAGGAAATTTTGAAGAAACAAAGCGCTTGAGTACCCCTCACTATATCTTCTTCAAGTTACCAAATAATTCTCCTTTACCTCGAAGGATCAAATTTTTCTGCGTTTCCAAGTTTTAAAGTTATTTTTTTCTCTCTTGATTTGTGTTGTATTCTGAATTAGTTTCTTGGTTGAAGAATTCAGTGTTGAGCCAACGTCTATTTTCCTTTGCAAAAGGTTGCCGAAGCTTTCATTTTTGTCCCTTTAATTTTTGATCGGAGACCTTTTCCGTGAAATGAGTAGTGAGCGTAAAAAATTATTGGCTCCAAGCCCATGCATTTTTTTTATTTTAGTCTCCTTGGTATTATACAACTGTACTATTTAGTAGAAATTTAAATAAATTAGAGGAGATTTCATGTCTTTCTATGAGGAAGTAATCAAGTTTCATGGCAGAAATACTTTTTCTGCTTACGTTTTGTCTTCTTAAGACAAATTCTGTAAATTGCATGTTGAACATTTGCTCTGACATTCACTCATTTGAAACTTCGTAATTGAATCAGGACTCATTGTTGTCTAGTTGTGTATGCACTTTTACCAGTTTCATAGAAAAAATTCCCTGCCGCTCCTCTCTCAAGAGTGAAATCGGTTATTTCTTTCTGTACCTCTTGTGATTTTGCAATGATTGTCAGGATTTTTTTTTTTTTTCTCAATTTATTTTTACCTTTCTCTCTTTGGTGCTTAGCAGCGTTTAGTTTCATTCCTAATCAAGTTTGTATAGTTCTGGTAAAAATTGCTTCAGCTTTGCAGTTTGTTTTATACATTTTACCAAAATGAACACTGATCAGCAATATTTCAAGAACATCATGTCCTGGGCTCTTCATACCTTCATTCCTATCAGTATTTTTTAATTTTCTGTTTTTTGATAGGAAGGATAGTCAACTGGTCAATTACTGACTTTATTGTAGAACGGACCTTCAAGCGATGAGTGAAAAATGACAACTCGCTTCATTTTGCCTGTTTTAGGAAATAGGTGAGAATCCTTTGATGAAAGTGTAGCAATGAATTTAGTCATCTCAATAAACAAAGAGGTCCCTGTTTTTTGTTTCTTGATGAGAGCTAGATAGTAAGCCTATTGGATCGCTCTACCATTCAATGGAAAGGAAATGAAATTTTTGAGTCAGTGCACAGTATGAATCTTTTGATCATTAAAAAGCAATACTTCCATTTGACTTATACTCTCTGCTCTAAGTGGACTCCTTTTTTTTGTTTTCTTTGATGCTTCTTTGTTCTCTGCTGTTGTTGGTTAGTTTGTAACTGTAAAGTGGGTTGTCTTCTCTCCCGCATGGAAGATTGTTTTCATCGGTCGAAAATTTCAGGGATGCAAAGCCAACCAAGAAATAGCATTAGGAGCAGCAAGACGGCTCTTTATGAAACAATGAGCATTGGCTAGCAAACTCTCAATGTGTCGTTGGGTAGTTAGCTTAGAATGTCTCCAATGCCAGAAAATAAGACTGTGTTTTTACTGGTTCATTTTCATTATGGACTCCCCCTTTTTTAATTTTTTCAAAAATTTCTACCGCTTTGTTCCTCTGTCAATTGTGAAATAAATGTATTATTAGTATCAAACTAATGTTTTCCCCTGTCACTCATGTTGAAAAATTAATCATTTAGGTATCTGATATTACAAATTCGCAGCCGTCAGTAGTTGTTCCTAATTATCGCATGTAGACTCTCCCTTTCCATTCACGTTTTTTTGCCATCAACCAGCTCCCTACTGTATAGAAACCCAAACCATGGATATCTTAACTCTCAAAGTCTAGCTGACTCCCTCCAGTGATAGCAAATCCAATCCCGCTAAAGTGTTACAAGAACAGAGTTGTGTTTATTTTTTATTCACGCCTTCATGTCCTGTGATTTTTCTTGTCTTTGAGCAGCGAGTCAAATCTGCACTCAAAAGCAAAGAAGAAAAACTAGTTGTCAATAACTGATAGTTGATGTCTACAAACTCCCCATAGACCAGACTTAAAAAAATTAGAAAAAAATCCCCCCGTGCACTTCTCATATTAGTTTCTTTTTTAGTTTCTGAACTTTATTAAGGAGAAAAGTAAGTTTCCTCGCTCAACTTTTTCTTGAAACTTTGCTAAAACTGCCGGTAGCAATTGCTTCATCAAGTTTACTCTCAATGAAGTTTTTTAACGTTTAACTACTCCGAGGCATCTAGCATCCCACAGAATTTTGAAACTCGAGCTATGCAAGCGCGAATATCTTCCCCTGCAACAGAAGTCCTGCGCTCAAATTTTGTCAGTTGCAGGTGTATGACACGCAAGTAAACTTAACCTCGTAATCAGTGATATCAGCCAATCAGAGAGCTTGTGGACGGCTTAAGCAATCCTCATCTCGCATGAAGCAGATCACAAAATTTGAGTACAGTATTATTTGGTGAACTTTGTTCTGAAGCATCAAAACGAGCTTTTGTCGTCAATAGTTCATGGAAATACCTAATCAATCAAAAACACAAAGCAAATCGAACATTTGGTTTTTTCTAATTCTAATAAACACAGATTTTCATCAGTAAATCGTAGCCAGCAATACCTAGGAGGCTGCTTCAAGCCCCTGCCTACTCAACCTGTACCATCCCTGTTTTGGCTTTTACCATTTAGATGAAACTCAGTCATTCATTTTGGCTTTCAGAAAAGCTTGGTTTCATCGCATATTATTTGCTGAAGTATATTCCCAACAAATGTCCTGAAATACATCATTACTACAGCAAGCGCTTATTTTATCTTATTTTTTATTGGTGAAAGAGGTCCCTTTTTTTCTTACTTGCCCCAGCCATCTTGAAATTGCAAAGTTTTTTTTTGTTTTAGGAAACGTGAAGGCACTAACGCTCAAGGAGCAACCATTGTCAGTTTTCTGTCTTCGTTAGCACTTTTTCTCTACTCTCTTCTTCTTAATCCTTTTGTTAATCTTATTTGAATGTATTTCTTTTTTCTTCTCTTTTTTCTGTTTTGTATTAATGCTGTTAAATTTTTGTTATTTGTGTGACTGAGCTGTTTTTAAATATTGTACTGTACAAACATTGCTAGTATTTTTAATTTAAAAGTTTTAAAAATGTAAAAAAAACAAAAAAAAATTATGAACTTCGCAAATTTGGTGGACTGGATCGTAACATAATTTGAATTGTGAGAAATTTCCTGTACTCCATGAAATCTGTTCTGAGCTTTTTAAAGACTAGCCGTCAAGACTAACAGCAAGCCTTTTTTTTAGAAGATACGATTCTTTAAAGGACAGAATTTTTCAAGTATGAGGGGCCAGCCATCGTAAGATTTTGTCTTGTCCTGGCCACTACATGCACTGGAAAAGAGCAGGAGGAAAGTCTGAGACCTCTTTTCCGAGTGATTCCCTTTTTTTATATTAAATATATTTGAGTTTTTAGTTTTTGACTTGTATGTGGCTCCACTTGCATTTTTATTTTTATACTTACCGCCATGTGAGTTGAAAGATGTTGTCTTTAAATATGATATATATTTGGATGGACTGATTTTTATTCCAACTTAGGGCTAATTGCATTGAGGTGCCATTTTGCGACTTCATACATACCTATATATTTCTCTCAGTTCCTCCAGTCTAAGTGAGCGCTGTAAGTAATTTCTGTCTACCAAAAAATTCAAAAATAAATAGAGTGTCTTGGTCGATTTCATTCACTATAATATTGATTTTGTCAAATGCCTCGACGGAATTTTCTGATCATTTTCAAAAATTATGCAGAATTATTTTGAATTAGTCCATCAAATCCAACAGGATTGGTATTCTTTTTCTAAATTCTTAATCTATTCACATTTTTTCACGTCAAAACTGTCAAAGAGGCTTTGAAGATAAATTAGGCAAGTAAGTGAGGAAAATGTATTGGGATTCAGCACTCGTAAAGTTGCAGTTTCATGCTTGAAGCCCTGAATAGTCTAGTGTTGCTACTTTTTTATTTTGATTCGACCAAGTCGAATACTAAATTTTTTAACTCAAGATGTATCTTAAAGCAAATAAGGTAGAGTTCAAAATTCGAACTGGCTGCATTTCCTCCTCAGTCTCGGAGGCTTTTCTTGATGAAGCCGAACTCGCTCTATATTTCTGGGAAAATTCCCAAAATTATTTTTACATAAAATCATAGCTGTAACCACTTCTCAAATGTATCATGAAATTTGACTGCATTGTAAATATTTGATTTGTACAGATGAATATTTTAGACTACAAGTATTTACAACTGTTTTAACCATTTCGAGCTCATTGAGCTCAATTTTGGACATGTGTTAATATTTTGAACATATTGTTGTGTACATTCACCTGTTTAAAATAGAAAAAGAAAAGGAAAAAAAAACTCAGAAGAAACATATTATCATTAATCTTGAATTTTTCGACAGTGCTTATTTTGTATGAACTATTTTTTGACTGGAATATTTATTTTATTTTGTTTCAAATAACAATTTCTTTATATTCCTAAGTGAACTTGTATATATGTACCATATCAAGTATGTGTTAAATTTAATTTTCTCGTTTTCTCCGTGACGGAAGTATACACGGTATAGTGTGCTGAAGTTGGTTCTAAATTCTGTTCTGTTTTGTTTTGTTGAAATGATAACGTCTGAAATGCACTTCGAAGGAAGGTTTTCTGTTGTTTTACTCGAAAGAAGTTTTACAGGGCAAATTCTAAACAAAGCTTTTTCAGCGCCCTCGATACATATTGAACCATTGTTAGCAGTTACGTGACAGGACCCTGCAGGAAAAGGAAAAAAGGAAATCGTTAAACAAAAAATATGATAGCAAATGAGTCAAAATATGATCGAACAGCATAATTACTGTCTTTTTTTCTTTCTTTTCATTTTGTTATTTATTCTATCCTCGATATTTGTACATATTTGCGTATCCGTATTTTGTGCATCAGCTGTTGAGCTGCACGTAAAGTCTGGCGGTTCAATGGGATTAAGATTTCTCACGCATCCTAAATTTTGTCCTTGTCCTCATCTTATTGAATGCCTATGTTCATAGTGAAAACAAAAGTCGACATTTAACATACAGTCTGTCACAACCATCCTATTTATGAATATATTTACTGTGGTAAAGTTAGGAATGATAAAAAATGATTTTAAAAAAAAAAACATAAAAATATCAAAAATACAAAAAATCTGTATATAATAATCATCTTGTTATTTTTTACACAGTCCTTTAACTTTTCCTCAGCTCCAGCTTCTAGAAAATATTCTTGAAGCTTTGTTCTGTCAAAGCTTTTATTGTCTCTCGTCCTTTTTATGATCTGATCCCAATTCAGTTTTCAAACCTCATTATGAGACTTGCTCGCACAATCTCTTCTTGGCTGTGCCATGTAAAATAATTTGTCTTTCTATCATTTTTATTCTTCGCCATTCTGAGCCATAATTTCTTAGGCTGTCCCAAAATATCTTGAGAGTTTACTCGCTCTTAGAAAATTATTGAAGATATTGGAACATGGTTTGAAGGAACCTGCGGCTTCTAACGAGCTCTTGTTGAGTTCATATGATGAAAAATTTGCATTTTTACAGCAATTTTTTAGTTACGCACTAAAAGAAACCCTCTGAAACCCTAGCATCATTTTTCATTCGCCATTTTTCTCCCAATGAGGACACAAGAACATCAGGAATTTAGTAGTCACTATCAGCTGGATAGCATACTCTTTCCCAGCAGGGAACATAGAAGACAAAAATCTGTTTTCTTTTTCATTCATGAAAGTCCCAAGTTAGTAGCACAGTGCAATAATATATTGAGATAACACTTCAATTTAATGCAGCAATATTGCTATTATTTTTCTCATGAAATTGCACTATTTGACATCATTTGGCCAATAAATTTTGATTTTAAAGGATCAGTAAGATGAGCTCCATTCAATTTTTTCGGCCTTTTGAAATGACATCAGGGTGTCTACAAGTCGGGAAATAGTACGGATTTTTAAGGGCGGTCCGAAAGTACTGAAAAAGTGTGGAAATTCAGCAAGAAGGTCCGGAATTTTTTTTTTACATTTTTGTCGCATTTGAGCAAGAAATTCAAATTTGAAAATTTTTTGGAATTTCGTCAATTGGAGGTATTAAAAAAGTATTGAATTTTTCTGTTGAGGAGGTACTGAATTTTTCGGGAATGTACTGAGAAAGTACTGTTGAAGTACTGATTCATAGCCTGCCTGTCTTATTAGACATCCTGGACATTAGACATTGCAACTTACATACTTCAATTCAATAAGAGGTGTCTATATAGTCAGTAGATAGCAAATAAGCACATCACTCTGACTACTCTGACAATGTAGCAACGCAACTGTTAGTTTACCATGCATTTGCAATCGATCACAATTTGTGCTACTTTGATGTCCAGGAAGCTAAAAGCCCTAATATTTTTCTTCACTTCAATAAGCATTGCCAAAGTGACACTTGCAGTATCTCTGGCCTATTGACAAGTGCAGGCTTTGCGTATTATATTTGAACCTTTCTTTATCAGCGATGATCAATAATTTAAAAAGATGAGTTTGAATCATTTATTATGCCCACTGCAACACACTAAAACATGAGTGGAGCTCAAATGAATCGGCTCGTGCGAAAACCGCTAATGTCCATTTTCTCTTATTTTGAGTAAACTGCAAAAAACTGTAGAAGCCTTTAAAATGCCGAATTAAAAAATGTTCAGAAGTTGATTATTACAAGAGTGGATTGTAGAAAAGGATCCCTAATAGTTTCCAGCTCCTCTTCAGTCTGGGATGGAGTAATTTAAAAAAAAGGACTCTGGACATTAGCGGTTTTCGCATGATTCGTAAAAATCGCCGAGTTTTGGAGTCGTTTGATACTTTCAAAATTCATTCTGAAGATATTAAAACGGTAGATTATCATTCAAATAAAGTTGAAAAACTAAAATTCTTGACAATTGCGGCACTTAAAGCAAGTTTCATCACGGGACTACCAGCAATAAACTGGACATTAGCGGTTTTCGCATGATTCGTGCATGGTCGGTTCTAAATAATAGAAAACGCATATATTTAAGTATGCCTACCGGGCTAAATAAGGTCATCCTAACGTATTTTGAGGCGCTGAATCCGAATATGACCTCCGTTTTATTCCATCACCCTCCGATTTTCCGGAAAAACCGATTTTACTCGGAAAAGTGGCCATTTTTGGGCATTTTCGGTGTATTTCCTACTGTTACCCCCTGCAGAATGTAGGTAAAACTTTTCGTAGCTACGAGATTCACGTTTGCCGATGTCTTTTTGACTGACAAATCCGGAAATGACCTTAATTTTTCCCGTTCACCTCTCAGTTTTCCGGGAAAGTAACTTTTTCCCGGGAAAATGAGCAAATTCGACGTATATATGTCGTGCATGAAATTTATTTTTATAAATTTTCCTGGACCCGTGATAGTATGATGCCTCTGTATTTTGAGCTGCTGAATCCGAATATGACCTCGGTTTCTTTCTATCACACTTCAGATTTCCGGTAAAGCCGATTTTTCCGAGCCTAAAATTGTGTATCGTAAAAGCTCCGCCGGACTCAAAGTGTGTTCGAAATTCATTTTAAAAATGTCTCCGATGTGTGATACATCGATTCCTTTGTGTATTGAACTGTTGAATTCAAGAATGATCTCAGATTTTTCCGATCACCTCCGGTGGGTGATATCGAATTTCTACGGTCATATTTGGGGTTTTCAGCTCACGTTACATGTAAAACGATGTATCACACATGCGGAAAATGTTTTGAATTTCCCTGGAAGAGGGAACAGTCCGGAAAAGCTTTTGGCCGGGAAAAACCGGGCCAAGAGTCCGGATAAATCGGACCTTCTCGAAAACGGGGGCTTGCCAAAGATGAGTGAAGGTCAAATTTGAGTTCAGTGCTTCTTAATACAGCAAGAGAGACCAAAAAAGGATCTCGGAAAATTTCTGAAACTCCTCAGAGCAGGAAAATCATCCCGCAAAAATACCCGAAAAGAGCGTTTTCTTAGGAAAAGCGACTTTTCCGGAAAAATGACTTTTCCGGAAAAATGATGGGTGATCGGGAAAATCTGAGATCATTTTTGAATTCAACAGTTCAATACACAAAGGAATCGATGTATCACACATCGGAGACATTTTTAAAATGAATTTCGAACACACTTTGAGTCCGGCGAAGCTTTTACGATACACAATTTTAGGCTCGGAAAAATCGGCTTTACCGGAAATCTGAAGTGTGATAGAAAGAAACCGAGGTCATATTCGGATTCAGCAGCTCAAAATACAGAGGCATCATACTATCACGGGTCCAGGAAAATTTATAAAAATAAATTTCATGCACGACATATATACGTCGAATTTGCTCATTTTCCCGGGAAAAAGTTACTTTCCCGGAAAACTGAGAGGTGAACGGGAAAAATTAAGGTCATTTCCGGATTTGTCAGTCAAAAAGACATCGGCAAACGTGAATCTCGTAGCTACGAAAAGTTTTACCTACATTCTGCAGGGGGTAACAGTAGGAAATACACCGAAAATGCCCAAAAATGGCCACTTTTCCGAGTAAAATCGGTTTTTCCGGAAAATCGGAGGGTGATGGAAAAAAACGGAGGTCATATTCGGATTCAGCGCCTCAAAATACATTAATATCACCTTATGTCGTCCAGGAGACACTTTTTTCTTTTGGTGTGTTGTACTGTTTTATGAGGCATATATCGGAGGATGGACATTAGCGGTTTTCGCATGATTCAGACCACGGGCCCCCCCTGAATAGGGGTTCAAACTCAAGGAACAAACATTTTCACCACATTAATGAGTGTGTCTGACCTCCGAGAGTATTTTAACCCAAAAATCTCAAAATTGAAAAAAATGGACATTAGCGGTTTTCGCACGAGCCGATTCAAATATGATTACAATCAATCGAACTTTCCTACGTACGAGCACAGCTCGTAAAATAGTTTATTAAGTGAATGTAAAACTGGTCATTCTTATGAATTTTAAAGCACTTAGTATGTCAATGCGCAAAGTGCAGAACCACGCATCTACGATCGCGACGTCGTAGACTTCCTGCCGTACTTCATTTTTGCTTTGGAATACCAGTCTACATAATTTCCTAAAAACTTCATGGATTTTCCTCTGAGTTAGCAACAAATTCTGAATGAACTTCAATCCTTAAAGTTGGCTTGTCTCTCCGAAAAAATAAAATAGGAGGGCAAATTTTGAAATACCACAATGATTCACACATACATACACACCCTCACTTTGTCCATCGATGTGAAAAACCTCATTTATCCGAGTTCAAGAATTGAGGACCCCGCACTAATAACAGCCTATAACTGGAAACTGCGTTGTGAGAAAAACCCAGTTGAAGCTTTGTATATGATTTACTATGCTGCCTGTGCTTTACAGGTAAGCTGTTACCGTATTTTTGGGTGACCCAACTGACCTAACCTTTCTACTGAAGGATGCCAGGTTGATATTGCGGTACATTTTTGGTTTTCACAGAAATTAAAAAAATCAGTTTATAGGCTGTTATTGCGTCCAACAATCATTTGCGTTATGCAAAATGAAGGAGCAGTCACTATCAGCGATACTCGCAAACCGAAAACAACGTTATCTAGTTGACGGACGCATAAAAGACCTTTATACGTACAGGCTGTTATTCCACCCATTGCTCTAGAGGCCTGGCTTAAATCGGGGAAAAAGGTTTTTGACCTCCAGCCGTTGTCTAGCTCCTCTGACGTATCTCTCTCAATTTCCACATGAGTCCTGTTTAACATATTAATCCATTCTGTCTGGGGCCCCCGGGGAAAGTAAGGTACTTACGCCCTCACAGCGAAGGAGCAACGATGTCTTTGGAGACTTGAACGCTGAGTAAGAAAAATAGACAAATGCGTGAAAACATCGTTGGCAGTCTTCACAAGTCACAAATCGACGGTGTAAGTCGGCAATCATACGGGGTCTGTTAGAATAGAAACCGGATTTTGGTCATAAGTAGCCCAAAATGCGTCCGAATCAGGTTTTCTTGAGCTTCCCTGATAGCTGGAAATATACTTAAGAACGCTACGTTCACAGATTTTGTTTATTTTGATCAATGTTTATTCTGTGTCATCTTGAATACGAGTAAGTCAGGTGCGTTTTGCGATTTTCAGCATGCGATCACTGATAGAGCAAAGACTCAACATTTAATTTTGTTTTAAACTCGGTATACCTTGTGCCGAAACTTTTGGTATATGCCAAGTGAAGTTTACCATGATCATTGTATGAGATGTTCCCACTGTTTTGAATGGGTTAAACGATTCAAAACTGGTCAGGAGTTCGTCAAAGATGAGGAGCATGGGAATCGACCCTCAACGGCAACTGACATTTGTCAAGTGGAAGAAGTGCGGGCAAAAGTGCTCGAAAATGGTCGTTTCGAGCTTGTTGAACAGAGTAATATTTCTGAAGGCTCTGTACATACAATTTTGATAGAATATGTAGACACGCATCGAGTTTCAGGTACACTTGCCCCTTGATTGTTGTCCGTTGAACGAAAATCCAACCAAATGTCAATTTCCCTTTAGCTGCTTGAAAGTTCTAACAATGATCCTACATTTTTGGATAGGATAATTTTCGGTGACAATACTTTAGTGTACGGCTACGATATGGAGACGAAACTCCAATCGTCCTTGTGGATTGAAAAATGTAGTGCAAGACCGAAAAAAGAGAGACAAGTTCGGTCAAACATAAAAATCGCAAAACACCCTTGAGGTTGCCTTACTTCAAGCCACATACCAACGAAGCTAATTAGGATTTTTCAAATTTGTGAACGTAGCGTTCTTAAATATATTTTCAGCTATCAGAAAAGCTCAAGAAAACGTAATTTGGACGCATTGTGGGCTAGTGATGACCAAAATCCGGTTTCTAATCTAACAGACCTCGTATAACTCGTTTGCGGTGTCTGAAAATCTCCGCCTCTATGTTAT
Organism: Bemisia tabaci; assembly: GCF_001854935.1. NCBI lineage: Eukaryota > Metazoa > Arthropoda > Insecta > Hemiptera > Aleyrodidae > Bemisia > Bemisia tabaci. Next base: position 2,626,302 of record NW_017552543.1, read on the forward strand.
TTTTTTAAAGGAGAACAAATTGACATCATTCTTTGAAGTTTTTGCAGAATTTTGTTCGCATTAAGAAGAAAAATCACGGCAATTTTAAAGAATTGCCGTTGAGTGTTTTTCCTTTTAAAAAATGAAGTATGACAGGAAGTCTGCGACGTCGCAAACTGAGTTATGTGATTTCCGACTCACACCGTCGAAATGGTATGTAGCACTTGACATCGGACGAATCCTTTATTCAATCTTTCTCTCCATCCACCCCCCCAATACTTCCCCTCCATCCCCTCCGTATGCCGTCCCGGGTGTAGCATAGTGCAACGAGAATATTAAACTAGTTTTACAAATCAATTCGATGAAACTACGATCCACTCCATTTTTTATGAACAAATAAACTGTTCAACGCCTTCATATACATTTCCCAAGGATTAACTCTACATCATGAGGAACACACTAAAAAAATTTAAAGGTTCCGTGTTGCTTGGCTTTCTGTTAAAAATAAAACATGTGAAAATTAGGAAATTTTATTCAGAAAGTCACCGTCCGACCTATTACTTCTCTCGGCTGAGGGGCTGAGGCGCAACATGTAACAAGGTTTTTGTGCATGTCGCACGAGGAAATAGCGCTATTATTTTCGAATTGTGAACGCATTGTTTGAATATCGGAGTATTGGCGCGCTCTTTTTTTGACCAACGAGAGAACAGCGCGGGACTTATTTTTCCTAGAGTCCCTAATTTTTCCCTCCAAGTCTTGTTGCCTAGTTGTCCTTCAAAATGTTCGATTTTCTGCGGTGCTCCCCACTTAATTACATTAAGTTGCTGATTTTGACTCCCGATTTGTATGTTATCCCTGCTATGAATGCATTTTTTACGTATATCAATCATTAAATACATCGAATTACTCCGTAACAATAGCTGGAAATTAGGTTTTCGCTCTTAATAAGGCAACGGTGTCTCACATTTTTGTTATGGGTTACCCCTTCCCCTCTTTCTGTCATCTGTCGGGTCGGTCGGTTCTTGTGCTCGTTCGCTCACAGATTCCTCAGCTTTCGTGCTAAATTAGTTGTCTTATCTCTCAATTTTCATCTCACTGGACTTAGAATAGATCTTTATCATTCTCCTACTGATACTTCCATACTTGGCAGTCTCCTTTCGAGTCATGATTGTGATCTGATAAACGTGCAAAGTTCTCAATAGTTGTGCACCAGTCCTCATCTGGTCCTCCGCCTCCCCCACATCTTGCCCGGTTTCTTCTCTCCATACCACCACGTGCATTTTGTTTTGTTTAATCTTTCTGCTAAACTCAGCAGCTTTTTTACTCCACTCCACTAGTCGTTTTCATTCCTGAACGCAATGATCACAGCACGTCAGGACATTCCTATTCATGATTCATACAGGCTGCCTGGATTCCAGTCTTGATCTGTGAGGTTTGAATTTGGACCTGCTTAGTGAAGTGTCTGCTTCCTCAAAGTTCACTGTGTTCTGTTTACTCCAGGAATAGATATATACAACACTCTTCAAAATGCCTTACATGAGTTTGGATGACTTGCTGATGATGGGCACATTTTGCCAAATCGTAGAGGATCTGCAGAGAGTTCACCGAACGCTTGATGAGCATGGGCGAATTTTACGAAGATTAGAAAATTATGGTAAGATCACAATGGCTCTATATTACATTGCACTTTCATTTCTGGACCGTCAGATACTCAAGCAGTTCTCCTTCGTCTTACCGAAGATCAATTCTGAATTACACCTATGACCAAATCTGGGGACTGACTATGTAATTAGTATATCCTATGCTAGTTTTTCCCCCGGAGGCGCCAGTTAGTTATTTATCTTTACAGGACTTTAACTAGGTGACTTCAAAGAATGAGATGAATGAATGTTTACTTGACCTCTTGATCTGACTAAATAGGAACGATCCATGTAGTAGAAGAAAGCAGGTATGGATCTATTGTACCTATGTAGGTCTTTACCATACCTGCTATTTTAACATGGCAGTTGCTGCAAAGCATCATAGGAAATAAGTTCTTAAGCTGTAATGTAGCCAGCGAGTCACAGAGAGACTGGAGACTAACGAGTCATCAACAGGTGGAAACTTTAGTTTGGCAATCCAACATATCTCATCATGAATTAGTGGACCGCATTAAGCTAAAAGGAACCAAGCCACATTAGCTACTGCCATAATTAATTGAGCAATTTAATTTTTTACATGAAAATGGTTGTGCGGATTTTTGTGCAAAGCTCAGTGAATTTTCTACATAATGCGAAGCAAATTCCTTATTTTCAAAGGGATCTGCACAAACGTTCTCTTGTATAAATGAAATTGCCTAGTGAATTTTGGCAATAGCTGATGTGGCTTGGTTCCTCTCTGCTAAACGCGGTTCAAGTGTAATTCTGTAACAGTCGTTTACCGTTTTGTTGGATGTAGACTGCTTCTAAGGTAGTCATATGTTTACATCAGTTTACCTCGCGCAACAAAATTTTTGTCACGTTGCTCAGCAGTCAACTGAGAAGTAGTTGAATATCGAACTCCTGAAAGTTAATGCCTCTACTACAGCCATATATCAATGGAGAGTCTCTCTTTGTCTCCGGATGGAGCAGTCAGATTCTCTCTCACTAACTTATTGACAGAGCTTACCCACATAAAGCATGAGTCTGTCCCCACCAACACATTCTCCAAGCCCAAGCTTTCCATATAGGCCTATTGACATGCAAGTTGAACAAGCCAAGCAGAAGGAAATTGATTTGATTCTCACAAGGGTCTATAGGTAGGTAGAGAATTCTCCAGAGCCAAAAGCCAAAATTTCAGCCTCCGAATTTCCTCTCAATTCAAAAAGGTCTAAAGAATGCGATGAGCCAAGTATTTTCTTTGATCATGGTTTTTCTGTTTATTCCTTCTTTCCACCAACACAGAGGAAAAAAGAATATTTTCATTTGTAAATTTCCTCACACCATGTGTCGGGAAGTCTTGCTTAAGGAACCCAAGTCAAATTCATTGTTTCGGTGTATCCTGTCACTTACTTTTTTCTTTGTTCTATCCAGCTGCCGGCCTTGGAATAAAACCCAAACCAGAATATGAAACTTGCTACCAAGAATCCTTGTCACATTTCCAGAAACGCAAAAAGAAAGGACTACCTGCCTCTGTAATTGTAAGTTAAGATTTTAGTTTCTAAATATAATTTTCATATTCCTCCATCAATCTATTGATTTTGCAGGAACTCAAGTGGCTGCTTGTTCTTTGCACTACCTTGCACTCTTCTATTTCATGCTGTCGGCCAGCTTCACTAAAAATAACATGGTTTAAAAATTTCACAAACCCCATTTCACATTTCCTTTACCACCTGCTCAAATCTCCGCATAGTAGAATTGGACTCAGGTTTGATACACTAAGTCCTTAAGGGGTCCTCACAAACTAATGTCAGGCTTTTTATAATTTTTTAATACTCTCTCCTCTCCCAATCACTGATGTCATTTTCAATTGGAATTATCTTACTAATGGGCTCTTTGCGCTAACTTTAACATTTCATCTGTTAGATTATGTTATCATCAGATCCTTATGTGTGATACGAGTTTTCTATGCTCTGTACCATGACTTGTATACTTTGTTCCAAGTTTTGTTCCCTTGTGTTTGTGGCTTCGGCTATAAGCCAGAGTGGCCCAGCAATGTTGGGATTTGTTTGCTCTTACCCCCCAAAATTGATCCATCTGGTTAAAAAATACCTTCTGCCAAGTTTCAGCCAAATCAAATTATAGTACCCCATGCTAGTAGATACATCGACATCTTTTTTTTTGTGTGCATTTTTACATTTGAGAACATTTTTTAGAAAAACCAAAGGTCTTTTTTATGTTTATTCTTTCTTTGGAAAACACTCTCTTCAGAAAAATCAACTGCTCCATAAATTGGGTTTGTGTTGGGAAAAAACTGAGGTCATATGCGGCTCCAGCAGATAATTCCCATCAGATATCTCATCAAATTCTTTTTATCAGTCTCTCTAACAGTGAAACATCCGGATATGCTTAACAGGGCATAAATGACGATTTTGAGTTTCATATTATCACATGCGCCTGAGTCCAACAAAGGAGATCAGCATATGATAGGTGTTTCTAATGTCCTTTTTTGCATTGATTTGGTTTTTAGATGGAAGCACAATGAAACATTGCACACAAGTGAAAGAATTCACTAAAATTATCTTTTCTGCTCTTATTTTGCAAGTTTTAAATAGTGTTAAAAACTCAACTTTTAAAGTTTCCCTCGTATTAAACAAATAAAAACGAAATTTAGGAGTTGGATGAATTTTTAAATATCTTGTTTTTTTTCAGGAAGAAATCAAAAAGTCTCAAAAAAAGAATTCTGGGGAGGACACAAAACAAAATCAAGGAACTGGTAAGTCAGTCAGTTACCAATTTTCTAGTTAATGTACTCTAGTTCAAACATTCTTTTTGATTGTTCAAATATTCTACCTAAGTAGCATTTTCCAATGAAAAAATCTCGATACTTTGAAGTTAAGTAGCGATTTGTTTATGGTTTTTTGGCAACATAGTTGCTAGGATCATAAACACTGGAGGAATTATCCTCGATCTTGTCGCAAGTTTATCTCCATAAAAGCACATTTGATAAAGCTGAAATTTTATTTCAATTTCTCAATTTTTTTTTTAACAACAGTGTGATAAATTGCTGTCAATAAAATTGCAATTTTTTGCATGTGACAAAATCGCAATTCATCGCAATTTTTATCGGATAATATTGCAATAAATCAATGTCGATAAAATCATGATACCATCTTCAATTAAATAGCAACATATCGCGATCACTGCTATTTAGGTAGCGGGTCATTTAATCTCAGAGCTTAATAAGAAATTTTTTTTTCCTTCTTTTTTCAGAAGAGAGTGAGGTTAAAGAAACGGCCTCAAAAAAGAGACGTAATCGCAAGAAGAAGCAGTTGAGTAAGAAAGAAGGTCTTTCTGAAAATCAGGGTAAAACTCAAGACGAGTTGCATTGTCAAATGTCAGATGAAACCTCCTCAGGAGAGAACTCCAAACAGGAAAATTCACCTTGAGAGGGCTTCCCTCACCAAGACGTTGAGGTAAGCTTTCGTTTTATTTATTTGAATTTCAACTTTCGTGAAATGCTTATAGTTTTTTATCAAGGTATTATTTTTTTGCCAAGACACAATACAAGCACTGCTACATTTAATCGAAGTTTTAGTATGGAATTAAATCAAACTCTTCAATCAGAGGCTGAGTCGAAGAAAAAAAGCAGCATTGCAGAGTTTTAACAGTTTCTTCATTCTGAAGTCAAGGTAAGTAATGGTAAGTAATTACTCCAAGATTGCTTTTTTGAAGGAAAGTAACCCAGCCCAATTTGCAGACTTCAAGTGCAGATGCCAGAAAACTAAATAGCCTTTGTAAAGATTAAGTCATAAGTGTTGAGTTCACTATTCAATTTTTTGTTTGAAAAAATAAATACCTACATGAAGAGATAAATCCAGATCCTTCCTCACTTTAAATGAGCATTGTTCGCTTAATCTAGTCTAGACTCGAGGATGGACCAAAAAGATCCGAAATGATCATCGTCATCTTATAAATACAAAAAATCAGGACCAAAGAATAAAAAGTAAGCAAAACCAGTTAACGTATTCACCTGATAAAGAAATGAACCCAGCCAACTTGATACCTATTTCAGTTTAATTTATCATGCATCGTTTTTGCTATGAATTTAATTGATTATTTGCAAAACCTTGCATCTGAAGGTAATTTCTCGTAGATCCATCTTCGCCTTTCTATTTTTTTTGTCTAGAAAATCAGTTGTGCTTCCTCAACCTTGCATTGATCTATCAGACATTTTATAATTGATGCATAATTTCAAAGAACATATGTATTTATTTCTGGTGCGAAAGGAGTGTCAACTTCCTGAAGGGCTTTAGGAGGATACGGGACTCAGGTGGCTAAATGTTGCAGAGGGCTGTGAAAGCGGCTTTTATTTATGTAAGTATTTATTTCTTTTTAACTCATGTTTCTGATACTTGTATTTGATCACAACAAAACTTTTTTACTGGTTTCAGGAAGTTCGATTTCATTTCCCGCCAAGTTCAGTGAAACTAGACTTTTGGAGGAATTCCATCTTGAAACAGTTTAACAAAGTAATTTTTGCTCCAACTTTGCCAAGGTATGAATAGTTTTCTTATCGAATGTATATACACCCTCTTATGTCTTGACCTACTTTATTGGAGTAATTTTTAGCCGATTGAAGAAAAAACACAAGTTGAATTTTCTCCAATTCCTCAAATTTTATTTTTCCGAATAACTGTCTTGTAGTTTTGAACCTCACATGTTTTTTACGCTCTTTTCTTTATCTTTATTTAGTTATTCTAAATTGGTAATTTTTGTTTTGTTCTTTGCAACCCATTTTTTTAGTTTTTAGGTTTATTTATTTACTTTTAGTTTTGTTCTTGCCAACCTTTCTATTCAGATGTGAAAGTGTCCGCTAATGAGAATTATACTCCTACTTTAATCTGCTGACTTCCAGGTTTTTTTTGTGAAGTTCATGTCTTCTAACTTGCTTTCTCTTGTCTGAGGCCTACGTTAGCTTCTGCAGTCAAAATGTTCCCAATGTTAAAAACCGAAATTGTACAATCACCAGATTTTTCATAAAACGTAAATCCTTATCATGTTTTTTTAATATTCTGATAAGTTGCCTTCTCCCGGTTCATCCTGAATATTAGTTCTCCATTTTTGTGTTACTTAGATAGAAAGGCCTCCTAACTTTATTTAGTATATTTTAAGCTTATTTCGTTTTTATTTTATGTTTCCCACTTTCACTTTTTTCCTTGTAAAACTAAAATGTTAGTCTCTCTTTTTAAATAGAACTGGACAAGTACCTCAAAACTTGAGTAGGTATTTTCTTTTACATAGTAGTATTAATTTCTCAGTTCCATATTCTGCAAACTTAAAGCATTGTTACAGTTTTCGTACTCAAAATCGTTAAAATAAAATGTTCTCCCTTCTCTTGGGTTTTATAATAAGTTTTGCAGATTGTGTAATTTAAAGCAACTAGCTCACCTTCAGCCAGAAAACCCGATACACAAAAGTGCCCCAGCAACAGAAGGTTTATTGAAAAATGATTTGTGCTGAAATTGAACCTGTGATTATTTTTTTTCCAAACGAATTCTTGATAAGCAGCTTAATGTTTCTGTCATGTTAGTATGTTATTATGTAAATTTAATAGGAATAAAAGTTATATCCGTTGCATTTTTCAATACCAACCTTGTTATTTCTCTCTTCTTATCTTATCAAATTTAGTTTGTTGAAAATGATTCAAGGTACTTAAATTTATTTTATCGTCCTTTTGATTTGTTGATGATTTACTCTTATACATTAGATAGTTTAATAGGCGTTACACACTTTTTCTTCAGGTATTGGGAGAGTTCTTTCGTTAATTTAATATCAATGGATCAATGGTGAAACTGCTAAAATGCGTTTATTGATTGCAGCTTATGAAAACTTCTGCTTCTATTTTATTTTTCCAGAAGAGATTAACACCCTGGCTTAAAATTTTAACAGAATATCTACCAAAAAAATGAGAAAAATCATCAAAGTTTTCCAGAATTAATGTTGGGTAGATTTCTATTTAGAGAAGGAAACGTAACAGAAAGCTTACCTGCGTTTGAAAAACGTCAGTAGTTGCTGATTGAGTGCGGTCATTGACCTTTGAGAAGAAATCTGCGTTTATGCAAAGCTGTGGTTCCGTTATTACCAGGTGCCGTTCATTTAAACAAAATCAGCATCTACCTAAGACTTCGCCTAATTTCCTCTCCTGTATATTTTTCTCACAAAAAAGTAAATAACATTCTAACTTGAAATTTTCTCAGATAGTTTATTCTTGGTAGTTGAGGTTCTCTGAAATTTTTAAGGCGTCATGCCATTCAGATGTCTCTCAAACAAAAAGTGAGAGAAAATCAGGCAATGTGAAATGCGGTTAGGCTGATTCTGGTACAGTTGGCTTAAGAGCCAAAAATCGAATTTAAGTTTTTTGGCAAGTTGCAAGCAAATACTCCTCAGAATTTTAAAGTCTTCCTGGTCATTCATGGTTAAAACGAAGAAAATCTGTAAAGCTCTTAGAAATTGACAATGATTTAAAGATACTATATGGGACCTAAATACTCAATTAAATTATTGTCAGTAAGTCCTATTACTCCCAATACTGAAAAAAATTGCTCTCAATAGTCAAAATGCCTTAGCATTCGGGTTCTGCAAGTGTAACCATACGTTAGAAACTTACTTACTGATTGTTGCGATAATTTTTCCTCCTTGCAATTAGCAGATTAGCAACAGGTGACACAACCAAAAATCGGAATTTATTGCTACATTATAGCAACAATATAGGGAGGGTATGGATTCGATCGACATGAATCCATCGAAAAATGAAAACGTGGATCGATCGAAACCGATTTGATCGACAAATTGTTAAAAAAACCGGTGTCGATTCGATCGACATGAATCGATCGAAAAATGAAAACGTAAATCGATCGACACCGATTCGATCGACAAATTATTAAAAGACCGGTGTTGATTCGATCGACATGAATCGATCGAAAAATTAAAACGTGATTCGATCGACAGTTAATTTAAAAACACCTGTATCGATTTGATCGACATGAATGGATCGAAAAATGAAAACGTGAGTCGATCGACGTGAATCAATCGACAAACCCGTGAGTCGATCGATTCATGTCGATTGAATCCATACCCTCCGTTCGTAACAAGGAGGCTGATTCCGACGGACAAAACATAAGTTGGCTAAACTCGCAAGATGACATGCGTTTCAAATAAGGAAAATGGGATCCCCATCAAGACTGAGTAAGACAACCATTCCATATTCATTTTTTGAACAGAGGGTTGGTTGCATTCACGGAGTCTCCTTAGCTTCAACTTACTGCAGTACCCGCCCGGCAATGGGCCGTTGCAGCAACGTTGTAGTAACGTCGCAAAAAATCAAGTAACGTTCCTGGCCTACGTTGTCACAACGTTGGTAAAACGTTACTTTTGCCCGCGGAGCGCAACGTTTCGAAGTAACGTTGCCACAACGTTGCTGAAAAAGTAGTCCTAACGTACCTCACTAACGTTGTACCTACGCCGCGTAACAACGTCACGCTCTGCGCGGTGGGAGGGGGTGGAGCGGGGGTGGGGGGAGCGGGGGNTCGGTACAAACATGAACGCAATATTATTTGAGGGACTAGGAGGACAAGGCGCACAAGTGTAATTTTTGAAAAAAATTGAGATATTAATGATTTCAAGTAAAACTAATCAGTGTATATTCTATGAAACATTCCCTCCCAAATTCCGAATTTTTCAGCATCAAAAAAGCCAGTTTGAACTTTATCTTACCACCATAAGAATCGATGTAATTTTGAAACCTCGTACAGATATTCCTCGAAATATCAAGAACTGCACTTATGCGTCTATTGTTCTCCTAGTCCCTCATATGAATTTTCATAAATTGGACTACATTTTGCAATTATTCAGAACTAAAATTTCTTGCTCGGTTTATTATAATGACCACTAGTTTCCCTGTGCACATAAGTGGTTTTACAAATGAGCCAGAAATTAATTGTACTTCCTAATCGCAAAACGCAGTCCAACTATACAATTGATTGAAATAAAGAGGAGAAAGAGAAAAAAAATGCGTACTTATATTTATCTCCGATTGCAACGTTGTTGTGCTCAGCTCACAATTTATTTTTCTATGAGAAAACCAGACATTAGTTTTTATATGAGTTTTTGTGCATCCCCCCCCCCATCGAGAGGCTCACAGAAAAATCAGAGGCATTTTTACTTAGTATTTTCAAAATATAAAATATTTTAAAATGTGGTAGGTACTAGTATTATGAATTTTTCCGACTATGAACAGCCATTAATTGACTTGCATGTTTTGTAAATTAATAGCGCAATTGATATTAGTGCATCCTACATCCTCATTATTCTTGTGGCAAAATAGAGCAGACAACTTCTAAAGATGACTTCCAGCAGAAAACCTGCCGTCAAATTCTAATTCTAGATAAGCGGATCAAATTCAGAAGATTTCCTCCACCGGATGTTCATGCTTTTGCTATCGGGCGGCGTGCAGTGAAAAGTGAATGCGAACAGGGTTCTTGCTATCTGGGGAAAAGGTAACAGACATCAAGGTAGATTTACAGACATCCTGTCGTCTCTCTGTCTGAATTTGGGCGGCACTTTCGAAGGAAACGAAAAACGAAAACCGACGGAGACGACAGTACGGACAGGATTCAGTCTGCAGGTGCGACCCTCGCGCGAGCCAATCACAATCAGTGATCGGGAGAAGTCGACCCCGCTCCGCCCCACTCCACGCCGATCGTGCTATGCAGATTCATCAAGTTTCGGCCGTCGGCACTTTTCTGTCGGTGTTCGCTCAAGTCGGTCCTAACGTCTCGCGCCCGGTCGGAGTGAGGTCCTCGTGGCTGCAAGTGATTTTTCCCTTATGAAAGGTTTTAAGACTTTCGAACTCTTACATCGCATCTCGTTACTTTCCCCGTTTGTTTCGCGAGAACTCTTCGGTGTGCGTGTGTGGAAACGATCGTGCGAATAAGTTCTTCGCTTGAATTGAGACCTTCATCCTCTCGAAAGTTACCAACTTGTGCCCGGTGTTGGAGTGAATTGAAGGCAACTGGTGCCTAAAATTTCCATAGATTTTCGTATTTTAATTTCGTTTCGTCGTCTTCGGCATTTATTTACGCCGTGCGTGGCTCGGTGCCCCGTGTGTTTCGCGATAACTCCTCAGCAATGTACATGAAAACGTGTCAATCAATGTTTCATTGAATTGGATGATTGCCACCATTGTGAGTTTTTTCTCGAAATTTTTAGCGATTCGTGCCTGGCGTTTGAGTGAACTGAATTTTCAGCAGTCTGTATTTGATACATCCGGTACATTGAAATTTGCATCGATTTTCGTAGTTTCCGGTGTTTCGGTGTGCCCTCGTGGATTTCACCACTTCTTTTCTGAAGTTCTGAACATATTTGCGCCAGATTTTCCTCACTTTCCGGTGCGCCTAAATGAACCCCTCATGCAGTGCGGCGTGGAGTCAAAGACATTTTGCGCGGCGTGCTTTGCGATATATCGATTGATCTGTCATTTACTTAAACCTATTTAAAAGGATCGATTGACAGGGTGTTCGCTTAATAATCGATTCTTTACCACAGATTCGGGGGAAATATCGATAATCGATCATTTACGCCACACCACTGAAACCCCTCCATTTCCTATGAACATATTCGCGCGGGATTTTCTCCTTTTTTTCGGTGTGACTATGTGAACCTCTCCATTTTCTCTTGAACACATTCGCGCGGGATTTTCTGTTTAGCTGTGCTGTTGAGCAGGGGCGGTGATTCGGGAGTGATGTTTGTCCCTCGTGTTCGCGTATTTCTATGTGTGTGTTCGCGGTATTTCCTGGACTTCTAGTATCGGCCTCGCGTTTGAAGTGTATCGGCGTCTCCTCAATCTACTCACCACGATTAATTTAAGTAATTGTTCCATACCATTTGAAGGAGTCTGGTACCTGGTCATCGCTTCCTTTGATGTGTGTATGTCTTGGCGTTGGTCTGGATTCAGGTCAGAACTATTTAGCACATTACTTACCTAGATTCTGCTCAGATTTGGTGTCATGATTTCAAAATTGTGTGTTGCTCATAGTTTACTCACCTCTTTCTCGTCTTCCTTCACCTATCCATTTCCGCCCTGTCTTCTTTACGTCTATTTTGCTCCATTTTTAAAGTTTAAATTATTTTTCTGTTAATGCTAAAAGCAAGTTCATAGGTAACTCTTGATGTTATGTTCCTTAGCTAGGTGCTTCTAATCCGGAAGCAACTGTTGGAATTCCATTTTTCTAGGCCTGCAGGTAATTATCTTGTACGTGCAGGCATCGTAATTACCTACTGAGAAAATCATTTTTAGTTGTTTGACTTGAACGAAATTCAGATAAGTACTTAGGTATCTACGAAGATCTGTCCTCCGAATTTTCTCGTCTTATTTTAGCACCTCTTCTTGCACATTCATTAGCTGAACAGATTATTGTTCCGATCTGATATTAGTCGAAAATTCCAACGCCACCGAGCGAATTGTAGGTATGTATTTACGAGAATGAGAGGGTTCCAGACTTCTGATTAAACTGCTTTGAGTCGAGGTCTGTTAACTTTCTAATTTTACAGGTGGAAATGTTGGGTTTTTTCAATCTTCTTTTCACATTATTTAACGGAAATTATTCCACTCTAAAAAACTTGATGCCTCTAAATTTCGGACTAGTCGGCGATTTACTATTATCATGATCATTTTTCCAACACGTTTCTAAAATATGTACTCAGGTATAGCATAACTATATATCGCAATCTGATTCATTCTCTGAATTAATTCTGAATTGGTTAAGTTTTACTGCAGCATAATCTTAGTCAGCAATAGCCTTTTTTGAGACTGGAGTCTGATAATTTTCACATGCACCCAATTCTTGATTTTCGACCTCCCCTCCCCTCCCCCCCCTCTTTTGCCACCTCATGTCTGTAAATGGTTTCCGCGGATTCAAAACATCTTTTAATCTGGGAAGTTTCAAAGTAGATTTTCTAGGTACTTTTAATGAAAATAATATCGTGTTCAGTCTCCTCAGATTACAGATAATCAGATATCAGATATTATCAGATAATCTGCACAGTTGCAAGTAGCTTTATTTTAAGTGGCCCTACATATCTTCTCATTTCATCGCATTTAGAGACAGGAAAAATCTTGAGATGAGATGGCTCTATGAGTTGAGTATTGGTAGAGTTTATCCTTAGATTTTTAATTACCTATTTTTTATTTTTAAATTTTCTCATGCGAGAGTCCTCTTTTGTCGACTATAGGCCCATCAGCAGGTGAAACTGAAGAGAGTGAGAGGATAGATGAAGGGGGGGCGACGGAAGGAAAAAGCGAACAACTGTGCCCCTCCAATGTCGCAAGAACCTTAATTATGCTTACGGCTTTTGGTGTGTGAGAGAAGCCTCAAAATTTCCTAAATTCCCAGACATCCCGGAGCAGGCCCTCCGAAACTTCCCGTTGTGCTGAAACTAGGTCCTTGAGCTCCCTGAAAAGCACCCCCCCCCTTCGAACTTTGATCTAGGTACACACCAATATTCATAATTATCTTTCCTGAAAATTTCTGAATACATTTCTACCGAAAGTTGAGACTAAAGTGTGACTAAGTGAGTCTTTATTTTCTTTGGCATTTCTACTAAATCCTTAGGGGAGGGGGGGGGGCAGGTTGTTCGGAGGTGGCGAAATTTGGCGCCAAGAAAAATCTCCGGAAAATATCTAAAATTCTTAAAATTGCTCTTTAAAGGGGAGGGGTCTTTTTGCGCTTTTGCCCCAGCCCAAATGACTCCCTAGAAAGTGTGAGTTAAAGTAACTTTTTAATCATGTTATAATTGATGATTCTAAGGTCGATAGAGGTCACCCCTTGCCCCGCCCGTTTGAATAATTATAATTTGCTGTAGCAAGGGAAATTAATTTTTGTCAGTAAATTTCGACGGTGTAAGTTCGCAACCAAGTATCTCTGTTTGCGACGTGACAGACCTCCTGTCGTAATTTATTTTTTACATGGAGAACTACTCAACGGCTAATCTTAAAAACGGCTGTTTTTTTTTATGTGCGAGAAAAATTCTAGATTTCAACAATGATGTTGATTTGTTATTCTTTAATAAAATCAAATAGGAGCGGAGATTTTCAAACACCGCAAACGAGAAACGTAGTTGCGGATTTACACCATCGATTCGTCCATGCCCTAGGAGATAAGGCCCTAGGAAATGTTACTCCATCAGATTATTGCTGAGGTAAACCCTCTCCCCTCACAATCAGCTCAGACCTGCGTCCGCCCGGACCGGACGCAGAGGCACGCACACAGACAAAAATTCCTCGGAATTCTTTCAGGCTTCGCAGATTTCAGCCAGTGGCTCCAGACTGGCGACCCCACACCTTACCTTATCGAATCTTTCGTTCATCGTTTGCCGAGGTTTTCCCCAGCTCAACCTTTCTTCTAGTCTCCAAAGAGTCAGATAAGAAGTGTTCGTCGCTTCTCAGTCCCTCTCTCTCCCCCCTCCCCCTTCCCCTCGCCCCTCGTCATTTTCCTTGCTTCTACAGGCAGATTGGAGCACGATTTGACTTTATCTTTTCAGTGTTGTCATTTTTAACTTTTCCTATTCACTTTACTCACTAATGCATGGCAATTGGCATCGCAAAAAACTAAATCGTTCTTGACTCTGTTTCTTTCCTCTCCTGTTCTTTTCTTTTCTTATATCATCTTTAGCGTTGTAACTGTTTTACTAAAAATAACCTTTGATTTACCTAATTAATTTTAAGTTCTTGCATGTGTAAGCGTTTTGCGATTTCAGGTGATTTGACGGACGCCATATTGTGTGTCAGGGCGACGTGCGATATATCGCATCGATTCGTTCCATAATTTCAGCTACTTGTCATTTTTTCGAATTTTGAGATCCCTCCGCTGTTGTCGTGAGACTGAGGAATTCATGTACCAAATTTGACAAAAAATTCAACTTAATAAAGATGTGGTATTTTTAGAGGAAAAATATCGCTCTCGAGTGCAGTTCCGATATCAGTATCGAATGCGATATTTTTCTTCTATGAAAATCACGCCTTCATCAAGTTGAATTTATTTGTCACATTTGGTACGTGAATTCTTCAGTCTCATGACAACTCAGAGATGCGATCTCAAAATTCGGAAAATTTGACAAGTAGCTGACATTATGGAACGAATCGATGCGATCTATCGCACACCGCTCTGACACAAGAAATGGCGTCCGTCGAATAATTTTTGTTATCTACCTACTTCAAATTTTGTGAGAATCACAATAATGCCACTGGTTTTCTCTGAAATCGATTCACGAGCTCAAAAAAAGCCTTGGAAGTTAAGGCCGTGATGGAGGGGATATCCCACGCAACGTTGAGAATCAGCCTCTACATCCTGCCTTTTCTATGCAAAAATAAGGGAGCACATACATTAGCAGAGTTGAACTTTGTTTGGAGACTCAAAATTGGAACCACGGCAATCCTGCTTCTGCATTTGCTCCCTATTTTTGCATTGATAATTTGACTGCATATGGAGGTGGACTCTCATGGTTGCGCGGGGTATCCTCTCCATCATGGACTCGACTCGGAGAGCTTTTTTAGGCTTGGGAATTGATTTCAGAGAAAACAAGTGGCCCCATTGTGTTTCTCACGAAATTTTTCGTACAATCAGATGACTTTATGGAAATCAACAATGGGTGAATGTTGATCCCTCCCGCGTGGATGTCTTCGAAGGTGGGTGGTGGGAAACCGGGACTAAGGGTGAGTGCTTGTGGTTTGTTGGACGGTCGGGTGGGCAGTTGGTCGAACGGTTTGTCGATCGCTTTTTCCCCGGAAAAAGCTTTCGAGAGATCGCTCGACCTATACTGTTCATCTGACGGTCTAACAAACGGTGAGTGCATGTGGTTTGTTTGACGGTCGGGTGAGCAGTCGGTCGAACTTTTTGTCGATCGCTTTTTCCCCGGAAAAAGCTTTCGAGAGATCGTTCGACCTATACTGTCCATCTGACGGTCTGACAAACTGTGAGTGCATGTGGTTTGTTTGACGGTCGGTTGGAGAGTCGGTCGAACGATTTGTCGAAAGCTTTTTCCCCGGAAAAAGCTTTCGAGAGACCGTTCGACCTATTGTCCATTTGATGGTCAACAAACGGTGAGTGCTTGTGGTTTGTTGGACGGTCGGGTGGGCAGTCGGTCGAACTTTTTGTCGATCGCTTTTTCCCCGGAAAAAGCTTTCGAGAGATCGCTCGACCTATACTGTTCATCTGACGGTCTGACAAACCGCGAGGCCTCGCCCAGCTCTCGTCGCATCATCAGGTTACGATCAGAAACTCCCATTATTGTGTGGTCAGTGATGACTTCATTTTGACGGGAGTGTGCTCGTAACCTGTTGATGCAACGAGCGCTTTTCATGATGGTGAGCTGGGAGGCCGTTTTCATTTTTTATACCATCCACCTTGGGCGGGCAGACCTGCTGTCGTGAGGCAAAGTCTGCGATCGAACTCCCGCCGACGCTGGCCAGCGGTCGTCGCGTTGGGCTGTCATTGCTGTGATTTGCACGACGGTTCGGTTTTCGTTCCGGACGATCCGGAACGGAATCCGGACCCAACGGAACTTTTCTGGGGCCGAATGCACCTCTCACCCTTTACTAAGGCACCAAATTATACTTTCATAATAACTCTGCATCCGACTTTGTTTCTCGTTGTTTAAGATGTCGCACCTGTTTCCTAAAGAAAAAAAGTGACGACTCACTGCGTCACGCGGTAAACGTAGGTTTGCAGTTTCTCGAATTTGTACTTCTGAACGCAAGATGCAATGAACCGATTATTTTCCAAATTACGTTAGCGCCAAAATAGCGAATGCAAGAAAAATAAGAAAAACTGTTTTATTCGCTTTCTCGACAATCCTCGAATTCCAAAAAATGAGTGTTCCTGTAGAAGGCTATTTTGAAATCGGACATGATTGATAACATCAGAGAGAACGAAGAAAAAACAACCCCTTCGTCAAAGGTCATTAACAAAAAGTCTATCAATGCTCGAGAGAAATTCTCTACTTCTGAATGTGGAATAGATTTAATAATGTCCTCACGACTTCCTTTTTCTCTACACTTTTATTTTGTGTCAATCATTTTTCTCATCTTTGAAGTAGAGTTAATATTGATTCTTCCATTTGTATTTTGTTTTAAATTATGTAATATGAATTATTTACGTGATTTGGAAAATAATCGGTTCAAATGAGTCGTAAGTTGGATGCAGCTCATGGGAAAAATGGTTTTTAAAACATTTTATTGAATTTGTTTCCTAATTTAGAGATTGATTTTTACATAATTATGTATACAATATTTTTATTACTGCTACTATTACTACTACTACTTCCACTGCAGCATCTACTACTATTACTTTACTGAGTCTTAATCAGGGCCGCCCAGAAGGGGGAGGGGGGGGTGGAGGTGGGCAAACTGGTCTTCTAATCTTGGGGCCCGGGGTCGAAGTGGCTCAAAATTATGAGGTAAGGTACCGGAGCAATTTGTTCATCCGTCTCTGGACCTTTTGAGTAAGCACAATTTTTGCGTACTATTCAAGTTTGGGTCCTCACTTCGACGACTGCCCTTTTTTCGAATTCGACTTCTGCCGATGTCGACGATTGAACTCCGCTCCAATTAGAGCTATTGAAAAGGTTTGAAATAATTTACTTGTAGTAATTTAAAAAATGCATCTATTTTACCTTCAATTTCAAAAATTCACCGAGGGAGCCTCTCGGACCTTCCCTTTGCTAGGCAGTGGTTGCCCCCACCCAAGTTGCCCGTCACTCCAATTTGTCCCGGGTCCCATCTCGTGTTTTGGCAGCCCTGCTTTCCTTACTCTGAGACTCGACCTTCTTTTATCTTACCGGTAGTGGAGAATTTGCAGGTATCAAAAATTTGATAAATTTCACACGAAAGAGGAACCTACTGACCGAACTAAGCACGAGAATACCCTTGGTTCTTAAATTGAACAGTTTTTGGGTGAGATATGACTATCAGATGGCCCATCTGCTAAAATTATTGTGTTTTGATGGGAATTGCCGCTGGCATTGACACCAAGCGTTAAATTTTTCACTTCTAAATCTCGTTTTCACAATTTCCCATGTAATAATAAATGATTAAAATTACTATGAGCTTCGCTCATTAAGCACTCTCAGTTGAAGCAACAAAATTTTTTCGTGCAAATTCTCCAGGCTACTGTGAACGTTCCGGAAACGTTTGCTAGATCTTTCCCGCTACTTATTTTCCATTCCCGGCACTTGATTTCCTCGGGAAATATTGGTCGCTACAAACAAAGAAGCGGCTTAATTAAAAATGAATGTCATAGTTTTTAAATGCAACTCATCTTTCAAGCCGCATACTCTCGTGATATCCATCTAACAAGTCGTCGAGAATGAATGAGGTGACTGAAGTATCGCTCCACTAAATCATCACAATTATTTTTCATTCTACGAGAATTTTTAAGTTTTTTCAAATTTTTGAGTCGTCTGCCACCCTCTCAAATAAATTCCTTATCATAGATTCAAGTTCAAGACATTTTATTGGGTTCGCCATTTTTCTGGATATTGACCAATGACGACCTTGTTAGAATTTCAGTTCATACTTTTTTTTTGCTTCTTGCACTGTCCACCGAAGAGTCTCTGAGCACTACGCATTTCCTGAACACGCGTACCTGCTAGTTTGAATCAATATACAGACAAGTTTGATTTTGTCATTTTAATGTTTGCTAATTCAATAGTGCGATAAAAACATTTACATGAACTTATAGTAATAATGAAGTTAGTAGCTCATGTAGGTAACATATTTCCAACTTAAATGCGGGAATTCTTCCCTTTTAAAAGCAAATTAACTCAATTAACCAGTTTAAATTGATTTGAGAGATCATAGCTCACTTGAAACTTCACCGATGATCTTGAGTCGTAGTTCAGGGAGCGTCCGTAAGTTACGTAACGCTTTTTTCCGGAATTTTGTCCTTCCCCCTTCCCCCTGTAATGATTTATAACGCAACCACGGACCCGCTTAATCATTACGTAACTCTTTAACATCCCTTTAATATCCCAAAAAATGTGGGAGATAGTTGAATATATAGCTGCATTCTTGAATTTTTTGTAAAGATAAACCGTAATGACCGTTCCAGTACCGTGAAGAATGGAGAATGATACATTTCGAATTCTCTGTGTTTTTAACCAACTGAGAGGGTTACGTAACGCTGGCACTGATCCCCCCCCATAGCGTTACAAAATGTATAAACGCTCCCAAAGACTGGAAAATTTGTTGAGGAGTTGTCGTATCACACCGATTTGCGTCCTGATGCTTAATGNTCTTTAACATCCCTTTAATATCCCAAAAAATGTGGAAGATAGTTGAATATATATCTGCATTCTTGAATTTTTTGTAAAGATAAACCGTAATGACCGTTCCAGTACCGTGAAGAATGGAGAATGATACATTTCGAATTCTCTGTGTTTTTAACCAACTGAGAGGGTTACGTAACGCTGGCACTGATCCCCCCCCATAGCGTTACAAAATGTATAAACGCTCCCAAAGACTGGAAAATTTGTTGAGGAGTTGTCGTATCACACCGATTTGCGTCCTGATGCTTAATGGACGTTCACTATAAGGACTTCAATATATGAGTTTAAGGAAAGCATAGATAAGCGGAACATTGTCAAACTTAAAAACATTGAACTTAAACATCTTGAGGCTCAAAGAAGCCGGAATAAATTCCAAGTAGTATCATTCAAGGTCGCCTGTGTAGGAGGGATCGGAAAGTTTCATTTTGTTTTTTTTAAAAAAAAATGAGAAGAGAAAAGCTTCTAGGTATCTTTGATCACTCGGATGGTTCTGATTTCGATCAGCTGTCGTTTTATTGCCTTAAACCCAATCCATGATTTAGGATGGAAATATTAGTAAAATGACTTAAGTCCATCCTTTTATCAAGGAAACACCAGTCACAAATTAAGGAAAATCAGCATTTTGCCCCTGGAAATATTAGTAAAATGGCTAAGTCCATCCTTTTATCAAGGAAAAATGAGTCACAAATTTAAGAAAATCAGCATTTTCTCCCTTTAATACTTTTAATTTAGAACGGGACAATTCTTGGTGATTTTTCGACTTGCTAGCCGCTTTTAGTTTCAGCCGCCTTTAACTTTTGGTCACGCGTCTTCTTACGCTCAAAGTATTCTAGATTACTATATGAAGTATTTCGTGTCATCGGTGTCTGCGCCTTTGTTCTGTCAATAGTTTAATGTGAATCAGGAATTTCATTTCAAACTTATTGTTAGTTCTGCGAAATTGCATCATGAAACTAGACTCTTTGCGAGGTTTCTTGCGTTTGGAACTCACTTAGTTCAGTATGAAGTTTGAACTTAATTGGTGGGAATAATTATTTTAAGAGTAAAGTTTATATGGATCAAGCTCTTCAAGGAAGGACATCCTCAATTTGAACATGACTTTTAAGCTTAGGAATCTAAACAAACATAGATCGGCTGTCGATTTGACAGAGGGTAGTTTTTTGGGGTTTTCGTTATTAATATCATTGGTTTTCTAGACTTTCAAATCTGAGAATTTTGATACTAAAAAATTTACTCCCTTCCCTGCCCTCCTAGTTCTCAATTCGGAAGGCGTTTCCGTTGTTTAGAAATCATTATAGCATGAGCTGAACTTACATAAGATCGGGTGTTGTGTAATTTGATAGCAAGAACAGCTCAGAATTGCTCCTGAGACGACTCTATTTTTCAAAATCTTGCGGGGGAGGCCCCCCAGATCCCCTTTAAAGCTCGAGAAATCCCCCGAGCTTCTTTATAGATCTGCGGAATCCTACCCATTTTTTAAGGTCCCTTGACTTACGAGGTGTCCTTTTGCACCCCCCCCCCCCCCAAAATNCCCCCCCCCCCGCAAAATGTTCCCACTATAGCCCTTGTTTAGCAACTCTAATGTTTGTCAGGATCCTCTCGGTGCTAGCAACCCTTTTAGTTAAATGACGCCTCGCTGTCAAAAATTATTGCAACTCTGTCTGCAAGAAAATTACTCATAATCATATGGACTGCATTTTGCAATTTGGAGCTATAAATTCTGTCTCATTTGAAGAAACACGTATGTGCATAAGGAAACTAATGGCACCTACGTTGTTTTTAAACCGGGCCAGAATTTATAGTTCCAAATTGCAAAATGCAGTCCATATAATCGTGTTACATTACACCGTTGTTGGTAATCGTAATGTAACTGACATTATGCATGCATTGCATAGACTCTTAATTTATTTTTAAGTATTGCGTTTTATTCCGACATGGCAAGCCTGACACTGACTTAGACGCCTAATTTTCCTCGTCATGTTTTCGCTCTGCAATTAATGCAAACATCAGCTATAAGTATGTTTCTGTGTTTATACTCAAACGCGGTTGTTAAAATATCGAGGGGAATGTAGAGTAGACGGCAGGCAAGTAATGCAAATGGAAACGTTTCAACAAGTTTCGTATGGTGATGATGAATTTCTCCGCCGCGGAGCGGCATTACTGAAACTGATTATGTTTATGATTTTAAAATATGTGTGCAATGTTTATAATCTATGATTTTAACTGAAGTATCGATGAAAACTTGCTATAAGTTTATTTCTTCCACTTGAAATAAAAATGCGTCAATGTTGTACATTATGTAACGCATCTTGTACGTTCAGTTGTTCGCGCATTCAGTGAAGGTTGATAACTGCGCTTCTAATTGTAAGCTAATTTTTCCCATCTGCAGCGTTTGAGGGTTACTTTCTCCAGCTTTTGATCAACTTTAATTTTTTTTGTCAGATAGCTGGCCTTTTTTTCTTCATTTTCTTCTTTTGATATGAAACCCCTATGAATTTAAATTTGCCGGAATTTTGGTCAAAACTGGTCGCAACCTGACGCAGTACATAGACATACCTAAATTAAAATTTGATCATGTTTTAGACGTAATTTATGCGAGTAATGTTTCGAGTTCAGAATGAGCTAAAGACAAGGGATTAGTCTTATAATGATCAAAATTGCTTCCTGTATTATTTAAGAAAGATTTTTTTTTTTTTTTTTTTTTTTTTTTTTTAAATAGAAAAATTTTCTTTCCTGCTCTCTCCAAAACGCTACATTTTTTGGAAAAAAAAAGTAGTACCCAAGTAAAGCAACGTAATTCCCAGATCGAAGATACCCTCTGACAAACAATACTGAAAGCGATTTTGATCGTTTTTAAGACAATCAGAGAGGGTTTTAGCTCAAACTTAACTTGAGACCTTTCTACCGCTAGCTTGAAAAAATTGCTAAAATTAATTTTGGAAGGAAGAGTCTTTGTTTATAATTTTTGATTGCAATTACTAAGTATCAATATCTCTAAATATTTTGTTAATGCACCTATCTAGATGAGGGAACTATAATGGCACGTACGTTGTCTTTGAAAAAAAGCCAGATATTAGCTCGTGTTCCCAAAATTAAGTTCCATTCTCTTGTACTCGTGGTTTTTGAAGTGTATAAATGCCTATAGTCTGCAGGGGCTGTCTGCAGCTTCATTGTTCTGCCTTGCTGAAGAATAACGCCGTATGTGCCTTCTGACGTTGCCAAACCTCCTTTGTTAAAGTACCAGTTTTCAAGGAAACTTGTTGATACTTTTCTTCCAATTCCTCAGGGAATTTCATTTGCAACTGAATCTATTCTCTCTGAAAATTTCAAACAAAATTATCGATAACTTTCCCCGAAAATAAATGTTTAAAAGGGGGAGGTGAGGCAACATTTGAATGGTCATGCGGCTATTTTCTCTTCCCATGGCAATGTTGTAAATTGTGTATAAATAAGTGTCGTTTATTCTCGGTCCGTGGGTTTCATGCTAATCATCCCTATCCTCGCAACGTTTCCAGCCCTTTTCCCATCTCTTGACGTGTGCTCACGGGAGTTTCAACCGGACTTCGTTGCAACCATTAGTTGAATTTTTATTCGAAGAAGGCAACTGGATTCAATTTGGTCAATGAACGTATCCTGAAGAAGATATTTTCCGTCGTCAAACTCTTAGTAGAAGTAATGGTCGTAAGATCACATTCGTTCACACATTCACGAAGTACGTTTCATACAAAGCTCATGTGAATACAAGGATTTATTCTGATCTCCAGTTGGCTGAATTTCTCCCTAAATCATGTGAAATTCTGTTCAAGTCAAAGCCAATTTGTCGCGGAAAATCATAGATGTGGCAAAAAATTCACAAGTTTGTGAACATATCCTGTTGGGATAGCAGCCTTCGCCGGTAATGGCGTTACTCGATGCGCATCTGTGCGTTCGATGACGCAATGCTTGAAGTATTCATCAGACTTTGCAGGCGCTCCAAACGGTACATGCTGACGTAGCCTCGATGGTGAGGCAATTGGCGCATCTTCGCGTTCGATGGTGCAATGTTGGAAGTATTC
>NW_017552543.1:2670933-2683053 GCF_001854935.1 Bemisia tabaci
AAAAATATACGGCGAAAATGCCAAAAAAACCGGAAAAATCTCGATGTTTAGGCTCTGTGCGCGCCGGGTTAAAAATTTTTTTTCTCAAAATCCTCTTGGCTACCGTGTTTTTTTATCACATAGAACCATTTAAGACCGTGCAACATTTGGTTTTGTCGATTTAAAAAAATAAGTCCCACCCTAGCCTGGAGGTTCATACGGCGTTTTTCCTTAGCACGGTAGTAGAGCGGTCATAGATACATGGATCCTTGCTCACTGTGAGGGCTTATGGGAAAGCGCAACATGGACATCCACGCAACTGGATTCGTCGGAGCCCGGGCTCGGCCGTGAAGCGCGAGTTTTGATCAGTCGCGCGGAATCTACACAGCGCCCGTCTCGCTTTCCACATCGAGTACCCGCTACCTATAACACGACGTCCCCCCCAAAAAAGGGATTCGCTGGCTTATGTTCCGGTTGAAGTGATTTATAGTTTCAATGCTCCTTCAATTTCCAAGCATTTCTCCAATTACAGGAAATTTTGAGAGCACAAGTCCCGCTGAAAATGGTCCTTGTGCTTTGCGCCGAGAGAAATTTTGAGGATCAACCAATGAAGATTTTTCAGCGCCAGACCTTAGTTTATCCTATCCGCGTTCTTTTCTTGAGTTTTTCAGTTTAATTCGTTCGGTTTGTGCGACTACTGTGAATCAATCGACAAACCCGTGAATCGATCGACAAACCCGTGAATCGATCGACAAACCCGTGAATGGATCGACAAATCCGTGAGTCGATCGACAAACCCGTGAGTTGATCGAATCGGTGTCGATCGATTCACGTTTTCTCTTTTCGATCCATTCATGTCGCTCGAATCGGTGTCGATCGATTCATGTCGATCGAATCACGTTTTAATTTTTCGATCGATTCATCTCGATCGAATCGACACCGTTTTTTTTTTTAACAATTTGTTGATCGATTCATGTCGATCGAATCCATACCATCCACAATATAGCAATAATTTCCGCGCCTTCAAATGAGAGCGTAGGCAATACGCATGGCAAATATAATATAGCAATATTTCTACGATTTTACGTCTATCTGTAGGTATCCCTGCTACTTGGGTAATATCACAACAATCAATGATTTTTTTGTTTTTTTTTGCATTATATAAGCGTAAGCGGAATTTGCTGCTGGTATTTCGGGTATTTTAGTTCCAAAATACCTAAAAATCAACTTATCTTTCCAGGAGCTGGACAAATTTTTCCTCCCATAGTTTTAAATGACCAGGAAGCCCCTCCACTCCAAGATTCTGAGGAGTCCTTGCTTTTGATCGGCCAATTTGTTGACGTCAACCGTACCTACTGGTTACATATCGTCCTTTCCGGCCAAAATTTCACAAGCGCCACGTTTAAAAATTTTCGCTGCCATTTTTCTTACAGAGACATTATTGGTTGAATCTGATTGAATATTTCACTGAATTTTATCAGCAGCACAAAGCAAATTCCGCAAAATTTTAGGACAGCTCTGTTGAACAGTTTCCCAGTAAAAAAATAAAATAGCGGCGGAAATGTTTAATCGTCACATGGCGCTTGTGGAACTTCGGCCGGAAGGTGGCGATATATCATTCATCTCGGCGGCGGTCACGTGACTCCATGACGCAATTGCCAGAGCTTTTGACGGCAGCCGACAGACTGCGCCACGGGGGGCGGAACTTTCAATTGCGTGTCGGATTGCGAGGGTGGACGGTTGTGGCATGCGCGTGACCGCGCTCAGCTGACGAGTATCGAACCGCGCTTCGGAGGACATCTTGCTTTCCCCGTAGCTAGCACTTCGATCAACAGTTGACTTTCAAGTGTTTCCCACCTGAAACCCGAAACTCGGGTCTTCGCGAGTTCGACCACCCAGTTTTTCGGGTCTCCCCGAGGATTTCGGGGTTCTCGGAGGCCCCCCCGCGGCGAAGCTGGTTCGCTGAGAGCTCGGCTCCTCGCAGAGCCAAAACCATTGACCATGTTCACCACTTCCGGTTATGATGGCCCCGACATCAAGGCGATCGAAACACGTAAGTTCCCACCTCGAATCAGAATGATATTTTGGCCAATGAAATCGCGGTGCCCAGAGGGGTTTTTCAACCCGAATCATCCGCATTTCCACTTCATAACTCTTTGTTCTGCTTTGCATCATGTAGAATGTGCACAGGCGCCACTTCATAGCAGGGTCAAAAGAGCGCTCTTTTGGCATTTAGGGAAGGGGCAATAAAAACATGGTTGCTTATCCTCTTCTCAATGGGGAAAGAATCGCATGAATTTCATTGTGGCTCACTCACCCTAACATTCCCTTCGACTGACACTCACTTTAAGCGCATTGTAATTATTTACCTACTTTTTTAAGAGGGTGGATTCAAAAATTTTAGTGGCAGGACCATAACCTTCTTTCTCATATACTGCCTATACGTCGTAAAACAAAGCTGTGAGTTTTCACAAACTATCCCATCCATACATTGTTGCTTGCCGTAGAGACCTCACAAGGTAAGAGGAACCTATGCTGGTCATTAATGATGAATGTACGTAGAAAGCAACTTGCCTGCTTGATTTCAGAGGTCACAATTTCTACCCTTTAAAAGCTCTTTTTACAGGGTTGCCACAGTAAGGGAAAACCGGGAAATTCGGAGAATTTTAAATTGTCAGGGAAAATGACGAAAATGTCAGGGAAATTTTGTGATATCACCTTCATTTGTTTTCTAGAATGGGTTTGAGATTTTCAACAAGAAATTTTGCCTGAAAACTATTTTCAATTATGCCCTCTTAACCATTCGTCACATCTTCAATTGTCAAAGAATTCCACCAAAATATGTCAGGGAAATCAGGAAAATGTCAGGGAATTTCATTTTCTAAAGTCTGTGGCAACCCTGAATTTTTATCAAAAATCGTAAAAAGTCCGATCGCTATGGTCGCGTTTGTAAATTTGGAAAAAATGTGTATTTCCCGGAAAATTGCAACGTTGTGTGTTGTGTTGTCGCGCAATACCATTACACTCTCGAAAAGAGTAAATGGTCCCTCATCCTCCCCCCCCCAAAAAAAAAGTCTGGCTTTGCTCCTAAACACTAACGTCGTTTCGAAATTTTAACCAGGATTTAAAATTACCGGGCTCATTATCTACCTCTCGGTAATTTATCGTAAAAGATATTTCGTCCTGGAGAATTTTTTCGGTAGTAGAACGGTAAAATTGCAGAGGTACCTACTTCCATAGACCCCTTCTAAAATTTGGCTCCTAAAATTTTTCTGCAATTTTGACGAATTTAACTGAAATCAGCCTAACTGTATTTTACGTTACTAAATTTCCTCTGGCGTTTTATCTTATTAACAGAGGAATACACAATGAATAACGTCTTGAGACTTATTTCTGTAAGTTTTTGCTTGATTCTAAAAGAAAAACCTGTATATATCCTCAGTCAAAATATTCCATACATTTCTGTGGAGAAAACAGACACGAGAGGAAATTAGGCAATGCGTGATACAGCTAGCAGTCGCGTGGCGTGCTTTGCGATATACCGATTGTTATGTCATTTAAACCTATGGAAAAGGATCGATAAACAGGGTGTTCGCAGCGAACACCTTTATAATCGATTCTTTACCATTAGTTTAAATGGCATAATTATCGATACATCGCAATTCACGCCACGCCACTGGTGATACAGGTAGGCTGATTTTGGGTGTATTTCAAAGAAAATATATTTAGAGTCGTAGATTGTAAAAAGTGCGGAACTTCGCTATTACATGCACTAGATGGACGTTGTAACGGCGAAGGCGAAGAAACTGTGCTTCAGCGGTGAGTTTGTCCAATTTGGTTCTGATTTTCAAAACGCCTTCAAATGAGCGTGTAGGCAAAACGATTTCCTAAGTGTTCGGACGAAATCGATGTCGCACACCCACTGCGATTGATCAAGTGCGACGAAGGGAGTGAGGAATTTTCCTTTTTTTGGCGTTTTAGACGAGTCTCAATGGATGAGAAATTTGAGGGCATCGTGAGAACCTATCCACCAGCCATTCAGTTGAGTCAAATTATGTGAAGAACGCCGCGATAGCTCAGTGAATCGGCGAAGCGTTCAATGCTTCAAAACTTCGGAGAGCTGAGGATGAGGTTGCTTTTTAGGGACATCTCTTGAAACATGGGTGGCAAGTTTGAAAATTTTTCCGGGATCAGACATCAAGGACTATTACTGGAATCGGAACAGGTCACATTCCTGGATTGAAAGTTGAATAAATATGGGAGCCTCAATTTGCTCCCTCTTCCTGGTCGTCTGTATGAAGGTCTCAAGTGTCGTGTTCGAAATTGAGTTTAAAGTATAGGTACGAAGAAGAGAAAAAGGACGAACATCTCCGAACAAAAACGTCTAAAAGTGTAAGACTTATATAAAAACCTGGCAGTTTCAAGTTTCAGTAGTTTGATATTTTTGGGAATTTAATTCTTGCAGGAACCCCAGTAAAATTCTTCCTCTATGTTATTGTACTGATAAATTTCTTTTAAGTTGTTCGGATCTTAAGTTCTTTTCCCCGTTTGTCAGAAATGGTGAGCAAACTGAGGTTGTATCATTTAACCAGGAATTTGACCTATTTCGATTCCGGTAACAAGTCCTTGATGTCTGATCCTGGAAGAGTTTTCAAACTTCAAAAAAAGCCACCCATGCTTCGGGAGATGTGCCTAAAATAGGAACCTCATCCTCATCTTTAAAAGTCCTCATCAAAGTTTTAAAGAATTGAACGCAACGGTAATTTATTGAGCGATCGGGGCGCTTTTCATACATTTTGATTAAATTGAATGTCTGATGGTAAGGCTCTTACGGCGTCTTCCAATTTCTCATCCATCGAGACTCGTCTGTAACGCCTAAAAGAGATAAAATGTCTTACTCCGTTCATCTCACTTGATCAGTAACAGTAGGCGTATGCAACACCGATATGGTCCGAGCAACTATTCGAACACTTAGGAAATCAGTTTGCCTACACGCTCATTTGAAGGCGTTTTGAAAATCAGAACCAAATTGGACACACTCACCGCTGAAGCACAGTTTCCTCCTCCGCCGATGCAACGTCCAACTGTTGTAGGTTTGTAATAGCCACGTTTCACACTTTTTACGATCTTCTGCTTAACAAATATTCTCTCAAAAATTGCCGGTTTTGAAAACGATTTGTGAATGCCGTGTTCAATTGAGTACCATAAAAGCCAACTCTCTTCCATAACACCGCTGCCGTGGTCAGGATCTGAGGGAACACCGCGTAAACACTATAATTTTGCTAAATCTCCTCCGATGTAATATTTAATTTTGAGAGAATCATACAAGTTTTTCTGAAATTTTGGGACACTTTAGATAAAATTGCGAATAAAGTTATTTGCAAAATTCAATGAAAAACAGGCATTGACTCCCAAGAAAATCGGTTTTTATTTGCAGAAATTAGACGAAATCTGACCATACACGGCATATTTCCTTACCATGAAATAGCGGTGCTCAGGCAATGCGACCTGGAGTTTTGTTTGAGTTTGAGGCCGATTTTAGACGAACGCAGAAGTACAACACTGTTTCTCTCGAAGCACATGGGAATAGATAGTCAAATCAAAAATATCCTATTCTCACGGAAATTGTCAAATCAAAAATATCCTATTCTCACGGGAATTCAAAACAGAACTTGCCATAACTATACCTTACTTTTTACGAGACCTTTTTACGGTAACATTTTTTTTACGTGAAATAAGAAGAAAACAGGTGACGTGCTGCCTTAAATTTTTGGTACGCACATTTTCTTTTTCGCCCGATGTGAATTTTTCGGTTGTCAACTTAAAACAAGTGTATTAACTTAAAACAAGTGTTTTAAGTTGACAACCGAAAAATTCACATCGGGCGAAAAAGGAATGTAAGTATCATGATATAACTCGATAAAGAAGAAAAAAGAAACATAACCCTAATTCTTTGTCTACTGGTCAGTTGCACCAACAAGGATTTTCGGAGCAAGTCTGAATGGTCATTTCTCTGGCACGTTAAATTTAGAAAGTCGTTAAGTGACGTCAGGTATTAATCTTGTTGTGCGGTCCATCGCAGTCGTAATTCTTATCGGGTCAACGCACCCTCAAGCCAAATTGTTCACCTTGTGGAGAAATACTCTAAAGACCTCGTTCTATTGGCTCTTCCTCAGTACTTTGGGGGACGATTCTATATTCAATCGATCGATTAACAATCTTTGAATTCTACACTGAAAAAAAATTCTCGGCGTTTTTACCAAAGTCCGTTGGTACCTTGACCATCTCACTTTTTTTTACCAATTATTGGTAATTTTACCAGGACAGACTGGTAAGCTTACCTTAGAACCGGTCTTTTTACTGTTTTTTTTCAGGTAAGAATACCACTTTTATTGGTAATCAATTCCCGGTAACTTTGTTATTTTATCTCGGTAATTCTACCACAGTCTATAGAAAATATTGGCGTTTTTACCAAAATCCAGTAAAATTACCGAGAAAGTTCCATAATTTTACCGAGATTTCTCGGTAAAATTACCAATTCCATTAATGGTAATTTTACCAAGAAAAAACTGGGATCAAATAGAACCCTGAATTCTTGGTAATTTTACCCTTTTCTTAGTAAATACACCGCGATTTTTTTTTCAGTGTAGTACATTTTTAGCATCAC
Organism: Bemisia tabaci; assembly: GCF_001854935.1. NCBI lineage: Eukaryota > Metazoa > Arthropoda > Insecta > Hemiptera > Aleyrodidae > Bemisia > Bemisia tabaci. The sequence goes on from NW_017552543.1 coordinate 2,677,580, forward strand.
ATCACGACACGATGCTAAAAATGATGAGGGCAGGTATTTTTACTCAAACTTTGACAAACAAACGTCTCAAAATAACTCTGAAAGTGTGTCCCGATTGAATACATCGCAAATCGTTTGGCCCTTCGTTCTCTTGGGACCCACTTTTGGGGTTATTTCATAGCGTTTCTCGGTCAAATTTTGTGTACCAGTACCTGACGCACTACAGCGTGATGCGATGCTCGGAAATTCTGAAGATGTACCCTAAGATCCAGAATTCATCAACCGATCAACCGACTATCGAATTGTTCTCCAGAGTGCTAGAAAAAACACCTAAATATAAACTTGTATCTGCAGATCAACTCTATTTTTTGTCGAGTGATGATTGATGAGCGCCTTGTCAGACAATCTATGAAGGAATTAGGAAATTGACAGCTTTCTTTTTGTCAACTGCTTAACCCGACATCATCGGAATTTGTGCGGTGGAAGAATTGTTCAGTTTGTCACTTATCAATCATTTTAGGGCGAGAAACAGTGTTATTCCCAATAAATGAACTATACGCCGCAAGAAACTGTTATAATGGGGTCTTTAAAATACTTCGTCGCCGTATTTTCCTCGATTTCATAGAATCTTTTATGTCTGATCTTACTTCTGGACTTCAACTGCGAAATTTTTCAAGTGAAATCGTGATTTTTACCCCCATATCAACTTTGAGATTTCATAATTTTTGAAGGTACTTACACATTTTGAAGGGCTCCTCTAACAAGTTTAGATGAAATCACTGAAATTGCTAAAACAGCAAAATTCATCCTAATTGTATCAAAGCGAGACACGTGGGAAAGCCGTAAGTGCGCAAAAAATGACGCAGTTTTAGGCAAGACAATATAGACAACAAAGACAACATTTAGACAACATTTTAGTAAGTGACAACATTCCTCCAGGGAGCCAATGAAAACAGTGCTTTCAAGTGAAGTGCCGCCCACTTCTGCGGATTTCTAACCTGAAAATGCGTTTGCTGTGTGTCCAAAACGCAACCGCGAAAGCATGTAGTAGATAGCAATTACGGCTGTCTTGCCTAACAATAACCTAGCATGAAAATGAAAAATAGGTACCCTTTTTATGTAATGGAAATCAGAGTGTCTACAAGTCCGGAATTTCCGGGAAGTCCGGAAATAGTACTGATTTTTTAAGGGCGGACAAGAAATACTGAAAAAGTGCGGAAATTCCGCAAAAAGTCCGGAATTTTTTTCATTTTTTTGGAATTTCTGTCGCAATTTGAGCGAGCAATTCAAATTTTTGAAATTTTTGGAAATTTTTTGAATTGCGTCAAATGGAAGTACTGAATAAGTACTGAATTTTTCTGTCGAGGAGGTACTGATTTTTTGGGAATGTTCCGAAAAAGTACTGATTTTTTGCCAGCTTGTTTTAGTAGACATCCTATTCGGAAATAAAATCAGTCGATTTTTAATCATCCAAACGATCTCTAGGAGTCTTTCGGACGATTAATGGCAATTTGATAAAGAACGGAAGCTTCTTTCAATAAAATTTTCAGGTTAGAAGCTTCCGAGCCCGTTTTCTCGAAACTTCATTTTCGCACTTACTGCTCTCTTCGCTATTACGGCAGCTCTGCCATTGCAAGTGCGAGTGGGAAACATTCTGAGCAACAAATCGTCTGGGTGTAACAGTAAATGACCAATCTGCTCCCCGGCGCGACGGAGCGCGTGGCGCGGCGGGACAACGGAGTAATTAACTCTACCCGTTCTCTCCCCGCGCTTTGTTCGCAAAGTCGCTATTGTTGTTCTCTTGCGTCACTCCTTTGTTCCCGCAACCGTGATTCGCCCAATTCTGCATTGTTTATCTTTTTATCCCGTGCTTTTTCTCCTTTGCCGTCCACTCAATCTCCAGGAAACAATTTCACGCGAAAATAAGCGATTTATCGCACGTGGTTTTTTCATTTCCCGAAAACCCATGAATCTACGCCACCGTGCCACTGAAAAGAGCGTTAAGTAAGTTCAATGATGAAACTTCTCAGAACATGGGCCCAGTAGAGTCTGAGTGGAAAATTCTATTGAAAGGGTTAGAAGACAGTATGTTGGAGTTTTTTAGGCAACGTGCGTAAAAATTCAGCATAAAGCTGAAAATATCAATACAGAGGATTCAATTGAGATTGTCAGCTTTATGCTGAATTTTTAACTCACGTTGGCTAAAAATACTCCGACGTACTGTCTTACAATCCGTGCGTTCACCGCAATCAGTTTGTGAAAGGGTTAGTTTTTCATCATTTAGCGCAGAAATCTTTCAACAATCTCAATTACGCTCCTCTTGAGAGAATTTCACAGGTATTTGAGAATACAAAAATCGCAAATTTGAGAAAAAATCAGAAAGAGTTTGTCAGTGTTGCTGCCAGTTTCAATGAAAATCCAATTCAAACGCTCAAAACACTACACAGTGGTCTTGAAGCAAAAAAAAAAAATGAGACTAAAATTTACCAAAAAACGGTTTGCAGGGGGTAAGTCCATAGTACGTGTACACTTGAAATTGCAAAAAATCAAAATCTTGACTAATCCTATTTTCTAAATATGGCATTTTGAAATTTTCCTAGTAGATGCAAGTTCCCTACTGATTTTAGCGCGTTTGAACTTTTGAAGATGTTTTATATGTGAAAGCAATTCTCCTTCAGCTACGTCTGCAGCAATTGTTGTTACGCTTATGTTGTGCGTGCTGATTTTAGCTCATTACATACTCGATTATCTGAAGGCGATTTATGTGCGCAAATGGCGCAATCTGTCGAAGAACCAACGGAGTACGGATTGAGTCATTCAATCAATCTCACTTCTGTTGTTCTCCAACAGGGTGCTCTACTTCCGCACATAAAACGCCTTCAGAGAGTCGAGTATGTAATGAGTTAAAATCAGCACGCACAACAAATTCGTAACAACAATTGCTACAGACGCAGCGGAAGGCGAATTGTTCGGTTTAAAAAAGAGCATGAAGCAGAGGGTACGTATTCGATCGACATAAATCAAACGAAAAACAAAATCGTGAACCGATCAACACCGATTCAATGGACAATAATTGTGAAAATAAATAGCGGATCAAAATCAATAGAAAACTTGCTTTTACAATGAAAATATCAAATTACGATATTCGAAAATACGATCAGCCAAGATTTTGATTTTTCGCGATTTTAAGTGTACACGTACCATAGACTCACCCCCTGCAAACCGTTTTTGGGCACATTTTTTTCGCATGTTTTTTTTTTGCTTCAAGACCACTATGACTATCGGTAGTGTAAATTACAGAGGAAACAAAAATTGAAGCTAAGTTCTTGAGATTATTGAAAAGCGTTTAAAACTAAAACTGAAAATTGACATTTGAGAGTCCACCCCAAGGACCGTTCTCCTGCCTTCATTGTACACTTGCTAAACAATTATTTTCACGTGATCGGCTCTAATATAAAGCGATCGGTGAGTTGGAATTTTAAGTATAGAAAACGCTAATTCCTTCCTAACGAATTGAATTTGAAAATGTTTTATACGTACACCGTGTTCTAAGTAGGTGAAATTTTGACGTGAAATAAAAACTGTAGTGATCCATCTCCGAATTCCATTTCGTGCGCGTGTTGATTCTGCCATACTGCATGAGGAGTTAATAATGCGTGCCGCATTACCACTTTTCAATGATCTTACATCAGAGAGGAACAAAACGTATGAAGCTTTGTCCAAACGCGAAGTCTCTTCGCTACGTTCAGGCTAACGGCTGTGTCAGGCGTTGGTCAAGCATCTATTCGAACACTCAGGAGATCGGTTTGCTTACACGCTCTTTTGAAGGCGATTTGCAGCGCTTGTGAAACATGCATATCGATGGCGGAGAAGTCACGAAGCACGCACTGTTGATTCCCGCAGTCGCATATTTCTTTTCACACTTTTTCCTCCTAAGAATACCAAATATTCTTAAAAATTATTCCTCAGAGTTTTTACCGGTTTTTCTTCTATCTGCTAAAATATTCTGTGAAAATTTTGAAAAATATCTTCCATTATTTTTTCCTTAAAGACCCCCAAGATCGCCCTTTGGAAATTCCTCCACAGTCCTTTTGTGCAGCTTTTTTTTTTTTTTTTTTTTTTTTTTTGCCCAGCTTTCACACTGTTGCGCAAAAGAAGAACGTCGTTTGAACATTCCAACGTTGCCAAATTTCCTGATAATAAAAAATTCATTTTCTGGAAAATGTGTGAATAGCATTCTTCTTATTTTTTTGCAATTCAATCAATCAAATTTGCAAAGACAGGGCGCGAGACGCCTCGACATTTAATCATTGTTGAATGGCAAAAAAGGAAAAAAGTTTTAACAAAAAAGAACCAGCACGACTAGTGTTTTCGAAATTGTGCAATTTTTTCGTTTCTTTTAAAAATATCCAATATATATGTATGTACAGAATTAAAATCCACACTGTTATTTTCTTCTCAGAATTGAACATTTTTGGGGGGGAAGCAAAACAAAGCTGTTCTGAGAAATTATGAAGAAGCAACATTTTTACAACACTGTGATCGCGCTGGTCCCTTTTTGCTAAATGGTATCCAAAAATTCCTGATAAAAATGCTTAGTTCCATCATAGTTATTCTACAAATAAAATTGGACGTTTCCAAAGCGTCCTTGAGTCTTACTAAATAAGACACGCTGCCATATGATTTTTGTAAATTAATAAAAACCAAATGCAGTTCGGCTAATCGCCATCTTTTTCTCATTGACTCGGGTAATACAAAATAGATGGTCGACGGTTGATCTGGCATCGCTGAAACATACCTGTCTGCTTCTTATAGAAATAAAACGTCGCCCAATTCGTGGTCATCGTCCTTCCACTGTGACGTAAAGACGTATGCTATCATTTGACGTGACGTCATTCACCGTGCGGGCGCGGAAGTTTTTCAATTTGTCCTGTGTTGTGAGAAAAAACACCCCTCCATCTGCTTTGGCCTAGAGCGTCCCACCCTGAACTGCCATTTTTCCGCTTCATTATACTCAAACCGAGGGGATTGGAGTACAAGGCGCGTAAGTGCAGTTCTTGCTATTTCGAGAAACCTATGTTGGAAGTTTCGAAATTACATGGATCCTTATGGCATGAAGAAAGTTCAAACTGATTTTCCGATGCTTAAAAATTGGAATTATAGAGCGAATTTTTCACAGAATATTCACGAAGACTAGTTTTACTTGGAGGCATTAATATCTCAATTGTTTTCAAAAACTGAATTTATGCGCCCTGTCCTCCAAAACCTCTCAATTAAGCTTGGCCAGCAGCCCGATTGTAGAAATTTATGTCGGCACGACAAAAATCGAAAATCGATATATTACACGGCGAAAGTAGGGCTATGTCTTGTCTTATCTTGCCGACATAGCCAACTATCGTTTCAACAATCAGGATGCAGGCTGGTTGAATCGTTTATCAGAAAAAACTCCCTGTCAAAATGCATCATTCATTTTTATTATAGAACAATTTTTTTCT
>NW_017552543.1:2690890-2720064 GCF_001854935.1 Bemisia tabaci
ATTAGCAGGGTTGCCGTGTTTTCAGTTGTGGAGTCCTCAAATAAAGTGGCAGCCCTGTCAATGTATTTGCTCCCTGCCTTTGTATGGGGAGTTTGTCTTGATGTAGACGTGGACTCTTAGGGTAGGGTGGGATATCCCCTCAATTTTGGCCTCAACTTGAGAGCTTTTTTTGAGCTTGGGAGTTGATTTCAGAGAAAACCAGTGGCACCATCGTGTTTCTCGCGAACTTTTACATAAGAAACAACAGTCAAATCGCAAATTCCTCACACATGCAACATCTCCATTCCTTTCCTTCGAAGGCCCTATGAGAGGCTTGGAGGACAAGGCGCGTAAGTACAGTTTTGGTTATTTCGAGGAATACGCGTTTGAAGTTTCGAAATTGCATAGATCCTTATGGCGAAAAAAAGTTCAAACTGAGTTTTTGATGCTTAAAAATTGGAATTCGGGAGCTGATTTTTCACAAAATATACATCAAGATATGCTAGTTGTACTTGAAATCACTAATACCTCAATTTTTTCAAAAACTGCACGTATACGCTTCGTCGTCCGAGCCCCTTATGGTCTACACCGTGATTAAGGGAGTTTATACTCTTAGATATCCAAGACTTTTTTTTATCAAAGAAGTCGTCTCAAGTCGAGTCTAATTGACCAGTATTTAAATACATTGATTTTGATAGTTTTTGAGATACTTCTATATTATTATTTCAAAAAAAGAAAAAAGAAATAAAGAAAGAAAAAAGGATAGAAATGCTTTCTCACATCTCATCCACCATACTCAACACCTTCAGAAGAGATTGTCGGGTCAATTTGACGTGGCATGTGGCTTGGTATTTTCAGGAATAGTCGTCAAAAAAATTCCTTGACACTACACAACTTCCGCAAAAATAACAATTTTTAGACGTGCGCCCGTCAGGGCACATTTAAAGAGACCTTTAAATTTTTTTATCAATTTATTTATTTCCAAATGATTATTGATTTGGACGTACAATAGCATATTTTGATCAAAACTAACTTTAATACTTTTAAAAATTCAAAACTAATACGCAACTCAACACGCGTTGATGACGGCGCAGAAATACAACTATTCGTGTTCGATGGATGTCCGTGTTGCATCTGCAAAATTGAAGGCGCGAGGCGTAAACGCGCAATGCTCTGCTTTATGCTGCTGGTGAATCGCTAAAATTCGAGAGAAACGTAAAAAAAAGATGCCCATTACGTCTCTCCTATCCTCGGCTGTGTGAAAACTCGATTTTTTTTTCAAGTTTATGTCTGATTCTTTTCATAAGATGTATTTAAGGACCTATATCTAAAACTCGGATGCATCGGCCTCATAACTCACCCAGAGGGTATAGTCGGGTCAATTATTTAGCCCTGCTTGGGATTTTAAGGGGTACTTGGTTGTGAACTTCCTGTGAAATTCCTTGACACTCATGGTTTTTCCTCTTCTTCAACTTTATGTATGATTGTTTCTTAACGATGTATTTGTAGACCCATATATTGACGGCGTAGGCCCGCAATCAAATATCTCGTTTGCGGTGTCTGAAAATCTCCGCCTCTATGTTATTTTTTCAAGGTGCTGAGGGACTACCTCAAGTCTTTTCCTATACCCTCGGCTTATCCCAACTGTTGTCCTATTCTCTTCTGTCGCACTGGAATATTTGTAACTTCTTGAGAAGATCCTCAGAAGATGCTGATATCCCAAGGGAAAGAAAATATTTTTAACACCCTTAAATCAGCCCTGAATCACAGCGAGATTATGACGGTCTCAAGTACCCAGCAAACTGCTGGGGTAGTAGTTTCGGCCGGATTTCGTTCCATCGGGGTGGAATCATCAATTGATTCTCGCCTTGCCTCCTACGCGTGAAGCTCGTAGTCCTGCGCAACCTGTCGCATCGTGACCGGGTTCATTCACAAATTGCGTGAGCGTCGGGCTTGGGGCCGGGGCAGTGCTGCTCTCTGGTCGCACAGCTCGCAACCAAAAATCGATCCCAACCTACCACCCGTCCTTCTGTGCCCTAGCTACTTGCTTCATGCAGATCCCTCGAAGCGACCCGAGTGAAGCGTCCCCTTCGCCATCTGCAACCCGCAACACACGGAAGTTATGGCCGCTCTTCTGTGACAATGCTGCCGTCGTGCTAAGGAAAAACGCCATATGAACCTTCAGGCGTTGCCAAATTTCCTTTGACATGGCGCGAATTCCCTAGTAAATTTATGAATATTTTCCTCTCGATTTTTCAGATAATTTAGTTCGCAATTTTACCAAAAGATTCTGAAAATTTAAAGGAAAAATATTCATAACTTTCCTCAAAAATAAATATGTTATCGAAGGAATTTTGGAGACTCTTGAATGTTCAAACAGCGTTCTTCTTTAGCACGGCAGAATGGGTCGTTTGCGCTGTTTCTGGAATCGTGTTTTGATGCTTGATTCTTGAAGATCAGCTAAAAGTAATAAGATATTTCTAAACAGCAACTTTTTACGTTCAAAATTAATCGAGATATCGTGCTGTGAAAAACTCAGTTTATGACATCATCAACCGCGGTAGTGACACCCTTTTTTTCTTCCACCTTGCTTTCATCCGATTTTCACGTTGAGTAACCAATGCGAATGTGCGTCACACCGACTGATGAAAGCAAGGTGGAAGAAATCAAGGGTGTCATTACTGCGGTGCGGATGACGTCAAAAACCCGACTTTTCAAAGGGCGATATCTCGGTTAATAATGAACGTAGAAAGTTGCTGTTTGGATAGATCTTATTATTTTTAGCTGATCTATGAGAACTAAGTATGAAAACACGATTCTGTGACCGGTACAACTAACCCATTACGGTAACTCAGAGTACCCTAATGGGGAGAGTACTGGAGGATCCTCTTCTAATTATAGTGATTGGACGTACTTAAAGCACACGGAACCATATCTATCGAGACTTGAGCCGTGCCATTCATGTACTCTTATGGATCTCAGGGCTCATGCCAGAATGGATAAAGCTTCTTTTGATTTAATTACGTCCAATTGACGCGGTCATCCTAAAAATGTTGGAGATCTTAAAACAAGAACATAAATAAAATAGCGGAAGTTGCATGCAGATGATTCAAAAGTGGTGAAAATGAGGTTATATTTCCTTGCATTACCGCGAATTACTTAAATCACGCAGTTATTGACCTACAAAATTATAAATGAAAAAATAATCAGTCAAAGTATTACGTCAATTCTTGAATAATACGTCCATGTGAGACCGATTTTACAGCGGACTAGGCGATCTGCAACATTTAACTGAAATTCCTGAATAATAATTAGTTTAAACCTGATAGATGATCAGGTAATGCAAGCTGCAGAATTCAAATGAACACACTGAAAAAAAATCTCGGTGTATTTACTAAGAAAAGGGTAAAATTGCCAAGAATTCATAGTTCTATCTGATCCCAGTTTTTTCTTGGTAAAATTACTATTAATGGATTTGGTAATTTTACCGAGAAATCTCGGTAAAATTATTGAACTTTCTCGGTGATTTTACTGGACCTTGGTAAAAACGCCAATATTTTCTATAGACTGTGGTAGAATTACCGAGATAAAATAACAAAGTTACCGGGAATTGATTACCAATAAAAGTGGTATTCTTACCCGAAAAAAACAGTAAAAATACCGGTTTTTAGGTAAGCTTACCAATCTGTCTTGGTAAAATTACCAATAATTGGTAAAAAAGTGAGATGGTGAAGGTACCATCGGACCTTGGTAAAAACGCCGATAATTTTTTTCAGTGCATTCCAATTTTGGCTAAGAACGCCTAAGTTGTGATTTGGACTGGATAACCCTAGCTATTTTAGGGAGGAGGGGGGGGGTAACCTCGGTGAGTTGACGAATGTGCTTTTCCATGCGTCTCCACGGGTATTAGTTTGAGCGACATATGCTCTGGATCTCGACCTACACTGTTGAGCGTGTCATCCGTGGCGGCTGTTTGTCTTCCTTAAGCCCATCTTACTCTGTTCCCGTCCGTAAGATTTTCTCCGAGACAGCTAGATACATCGACTGTCAGCGGTCTACATTGTGACGTCATCGCTTCTATTTTAGGGCTGAACGAATCGTCGTTCTTGTTCCCCTCACGCGATCCGTTTTTACGTGAGCCCCAAACATCATGGAGTCGCACGGAAAAGAGGGCTTATCTCAAAATGTAATTATGCTTCAGAGGAGCGACAGTACGGACGTATCTCAGTGGCGTGGCTTGCTTTTCGATCTATCGATATTTCCCCATTTGAAGCTGTGGTAAATAATCGATTATTAAGGCGTTCGCTGCGAACACCGTGGTGATCGATACTTTTCCATTGGTTAAATGGCAAATCAATCGATATATCGCAAAGCACGCCACGCCGCTGACGTATCTACGCGTGCTGAGTCTAGAAACATTATATTTTAGAGACTGTGATCTAGTGGCGTGGCGAGCTTTGCGATGTATCGATTGATCTGTCATTTAAACCTATGGAGAAGGATCGATAAACGGTGTGTTCGTGACGAACACCTAAATAATCGATTCTTTACCATAGCTTTAAAAGGGGGAATGTCGATAATCGACCATTCCCGCCTCGCCACTACACTGTGAACTGCTACCTCCCGCAGAGTGAAAAAGTTAATTTTGGAAATCGAAGCTCAGATTTGTCTAATTATTTATCTAGTAATCTTAAAAAAAATTGAAAAATTTGCCGAGCAAAGTTTTCACCCGGCGATTTATTAGTCATCATTTGGTGAATTTTATACTCAACACGATTAGGCGAATAGTACTTAGTGTTGACCATCGACTTCTACAGATGTTGCCCTACTCGATTATTTATTGCTTTTAATGTCCAACTCTAAAATTGTGATGCTAATTTGTGTTTTTTTTTGCACTGTTTCAGGTACGTATAATTAGAAGTATAACAGCCTTCTTGCACCCTTTTGGGCCTGACCTCTCCCCATGGGAGGATATGGAGCTCGAGATTTGGAAGATTTGAGTTCCAGACCCGTAATCGCACGATCATACATTTAAAGAACGTCATTAAAACTAGTGGCCTTCATTGAAGCTCTCTGCGTACTCCCAAACCGTAAGAGATATCGTTCACAATTTTTAGTATTCTCCAAGCCCCCCCCCCCTCCCCACCCCCAAAAAACCGAAGTAAAGGGGTTTGGAGGACAAGGCGCATAAGCACAGTTTTAAACAAACTGAGATATTCATGAACTAAACTAAAACTAGTTTGAAAGTATATTCTGTGAAAAATTCACGACTAAAATCCAACTTCAAAGCATCCAAAAGTGTGTTTAAACTTCCTTTCGGTCATTTATGGTTCCATGTAATTTTGAAACTTTCAATACGTATTCCTTGAAACAGCAAAAACTGCACTTATGCGCCTTGTCTTGTGAAGTGAGGAATATAGATTTCTATTATATTATTTCTCCAAATTCATTCAGATATTATTCTACTCAGTCGACTGTTTCTCTTGGGTGCAACAGACCAATTCTACCGTGAGCTTAAAAAGCTGCTGTGGGAAAGATTCAAAAATTAGTTCTCCAATTTATGAAACAATGTTTCCGCGGTTTTTCGCGGGTGAGGTACAAAGGAAACAGCGCTCGTATTCTGCCGTGCTAGGGAAAAACGACGTATGAGCCTTCAGGCGTTGCCAAGTTTCCTTTCACATTATACAAATTTATTGTGAAAGTTATGCATATTTTTCTTCCAATTTTTCAGACAATATTGTTCGCAGTTTCATCTAAAACTTCTGAAAATTTCAAGGGCAAATATGTGTAACTTTCTTCAAAAATAAACATTTTCCTAAAGGTAATTTGGCAACTCTCGAATGTTCATACGGCGTTTCTCCTCAGCAAAGCAGTATTAGCATAGCCGATGGAACGCATTCGTATTTATCCGAGCGGATAATAGCGGGACTCGCCACTTGTGGCAACGAAGAAGATTGATCGGGATCATCAGAGTGGAATCAGAACCCTGCCCTCTCGCGCTGCTCTTATGAGCGTCTCTCTCTCTCTCGTGCTCTGCCGCAGATGGACCGTAATAATCCGGGGAGCGATGAAACGCCACGACCACTTCGTGAGACGCATAAAAAATGAGCTTCGGGCTAATGGAAGAGGGCAATGAAGAAATGACTGTGAATGCGAGAAATAAATTATAGCGTTTCACTACTAAAAACACTGCATGAGATGAGGGATGCGGCGCGATTGTTGAATCGAATCGAACGACGTTTATCGATAGGAAACATTGCTAAGATAGGGATTTATCGAGGCGCTCGAGTTGGCGATTGAAGAAGGCACATCATGGTATCGAAAGAAATCCGATCGAGTTCCCTTGACAGATCGTCGCACGATGCAGTCTACTTGAACTTCATTTTGCAATAGGAAATTAGTATTTCTGGCTCATCTATTGAAGTAAACATCAATAAAAAGTACGATGTTTCTATAATGAGCCAGAAATAGTAGTTTCTCACTACGAATTGTGGTTAAATTAATGAACGGTTCATCAGATGGGTGATTTCACGACAACAGGAATCGTTTTGTCGCCGTAACAGACAACACATTTTTCGGCCATATTTTTAGTGGTAATGATAATCACTTGAATTTTTTCGCAGTAATCTTCAATGGTTTACGTATTTTATCGCTTTCTAATGATTTATTGCTCCACTTCTGACTACATTTTGCAATTTGGAACTATAGATTCCGGTCCAGTTTAAAAACAACGTATGTGCCATTAGTTTCCCTATGCACATAAGTGTTTTTTCAGACTAACCAGAATTCATAGGTCGAAATTGCAAAATGCAGTCCGCAATTAATATTATGTAAACGGCCGAAAATGTGCTGACTTTTTACCGCGTAATAGACAGCACATTTGCGGCCATTTACATAATATTAATTGAGAAGAAGAGCAATAAAACATTAGAGAGCGTTAAAACACGTAACCCTTTGAAGATCAATGCGAAAAAATTCGAGTGATTGTCATGTAAAAATATAACCGAAAAATGTGTTGCTGTTACGGCGACAAAACTATTCCAGTTATCGCAAAACCACCCAGATATTCTTCTCATTTTGCTCTCTGCTGTTTGTCCTTATTTTTGCTATATTCACCAATTTATTTGGCAACATGAGCACGCCTCCCTTGCCCTCCTCCCAGCTGCCACTTCGCTGATCTTGCCACTCTTCAGTTTTGTCTTGAGCCACCCATGTACTTGTCCGGATTTCTTTCCAAGAGCAGCATCCTTGATACTTCAAGAGGAATCAATACCCCTTCCCGCCCCTTCATATCTTTTAACCGCACTCTTTCTTTTCAAATCCTTCAGATGCTCCCTCCTTCCACCCTTCGAGGATCGAAGCGTTCGAATCTGACACCGAAACTGCTACCACACCGGATAAGTAATTTGTCAATGACAGAATGTCATATTCATGCCCTTCGCTGAGGAGTTCGACAGTCCGAGTGGACTGAGATGAAAGCGTTCAGTAATTCACAACACCTACACATAGAGCGAGTATGACTGCTGGCCTCTACTGTTTTCAATTCATGCTCGCGCTAATTCGAAGCCCTTCATTCGAGAAGCCTAGTAAAACGAAGATAAATGCGGTTCCCGTGAGAAAATCTCCGTTTTCAGAAAACTTTAAAACCAGGTTTAAACCGGATCCTTACCCCATTAAATGCATCGATTTCTGTTTAAAAGTAAAACAATGAAACAACTGAAACAAGGCTAAAATACATAACTATAAACGGGACGTTTCGGTGTCTCACAAAACCATTATCAACCGCTAAAATAGTGCGAAATAAAAAAGAAATTAAAATCAAAAGAGACCAACACGGCGTTACATGGTGATGAAAGACTGCCTATATGATTTCTTATAAGAAATCTTATAGGCAGTATAGAGTGCAACGTTTTTTTCGTGGCCAAATCATGTTTTCATTTCTCCAAATTTCACAATTTTTTCGCTGAAAATGATTTTTGCGACTCACGCGTAGGGGCTATCATCTTTTTACGGCTAAGAGGTCAAAATCTGACAAGAGTTTTGATTCAATCAATGTGATACATCGCATGACCACACGGAGAAATCAGGACGAATCACATCAAGCGCGACAGTAAGCCAGCGCATAGCGCGTGGCGAGCGCATGTTGGGTTACAGCGCCGATACAACTAAACCAGCTCCCAAGTCGTCAAAGAGGTATCACATCATTTGAAGGCGTTTTCACAGGTGCGCGCAAGACGCATACCATGCCTGAGACTGAGAGTTGAGCTCCTGCTCAGTTTCGCGGCCGATATAAGATTAAAATCGCTGAGTTGCTCGTTTATCACTCTATTCTCACCGAGAATTCTGTTCTAAAATCTTGTTCCTACACAAGGTCGAGCAAGAAATGCTTGTCTTTTATGGCCACCGGGAAAAAATCATATCGATACCACAATAAACTATTTGCTTCCGTCATTTTTAAAATTTTGCTAGGATACTTAGAGCAGGGTCTCTGAATTACTTCGTTTCTGAATTTTCATTTTCATTTTCATTTTTACATTTGAATTAACATTTAAATTAACCGATAAAAACTAGACTTGGCAGATTATTGATCTCATATGCTATTATTTCACGTAGTATAAAGTTTAAATCCGTGTTTTACACATAGGAACCAGAATTCGCTACATCTCTACATTTTTGTGAGCGAGAAGTTTAACTTATTTGATTATAACATAAAATACAGCCTCTAATTTCACACTTATGAGTTGATTTCGAAAATCCTCTCTATTCTAATAAAATCATTTTTAAGGCGCTCGATGGGCGGGGTGAGGAGGGAAGTAAGACGGTCGACGGGCAAGAGTGAGGAAGGGGAGTTCAAAGGTCAGAGTTTTAACAGAGTGAGTCTTTACTTCCAGAGGCATTTGTTTAGTCATGGACAGCTATATGCGGCCCTGTAAAGGTCGACTTCCGAAAAAGGAATCAAAATTTAAAGTAAGGAAAAAGCCATCGAGAATCTTGTTTGGCGAGAAATTATTCTTTGAAACATCGTTTTGTTATTCAATTAAAATTATTTGCTCATAACCGCCAACGGGCGATTTCGACGATCTCTCTAGGGACGCGCAACCCCCCGTGGGCTAGGCCGCTCAGCGGCTAGGGGGCAGAGCCCCCTAGTTCGATCCTAACATAAAAAACAACCTCTAATTTCACACCTACGAGTTGAATTTGAAAATTTGTATTATTTTTAACAAGTATTGGTGCTTTAATTCCTACTTTAGCCATTGGTTCATTCTGCTACACCTAAAGTTCCCGTGGAAAACGCTATTGGCTGCGGACGAGCCCTGCCACCGGTGAAGGGTGGCGGGGGGACGCGCATCGGGTGGTCGGAGGGTGTCGAGCGGCGCTGTGCTCTCGAAGGCATCCCTTAACACTCGAGTTGGGGTTAAAGCTCAGTCAGTCGCTTTTGCTCGGGCGTTCACGTCGCGGCGCGTTATGGCCGTCCACGTTCACGTTGGGTCGCGCGGAGATCACGCTGCGCCCGCTCTTTGAAGTGTTTTCGTTGCCGCCTACGCCCGCTTCGGCCTCGCTGTCCGTCGCGTCGTTTCGCGTCACCGATGCTCCGGCTTTAACTAATTCATCACGCCTCGTCGAGTTTTCCCTCGAATTTGTGTTTGCGGTTCCTGTGACTCTTGAGGTTTTTTCCAAATTTTTAACGTGGGGGCGTTAGTTCCTAATTTTAAATACGTAAAAAAATTGTTGAAATGTTCCAGTTACGGAACTTTTTTGTTTTATTTATTTAGCTTCTATTCCGTTTATTTTGTAACTTAGGAATCTATAGCCATATAGACATGAGTTTTAACGTAGAGATTATTTTACTGTCAGTAGACATCAGGGGATTCTGGCACATCCATGCTCCGGCTTTCAAATTTTCAGGGATTAAGGCCGAGCAGAATCTGTTTCTGCAGATCCACACGTCAGTTCCGTGATAATTTGTCGCCACTACCGGGATTCGAACCTGGGACCTATAGGTCTAGAGTCAGACGCACTGATCGCTAGACCAACCTGGCCGGCTTGTTCTATTTTATTTTCGAATATTCGTACAAGAGAGATTCATATTCAGATCGCATTTACCAAAAAGGAACCAGCGCAACTATAGTGTTGTAAAAATGTTGCTTCTTTATAATCATCCAAAAAGTCTCCCAGAATAGCAAATAGTTTTTGTTCCCTGCCAAAACTTTGTTACTTTAAAGGAAAATAATTATGTAAATTTGAGTAATGTAAATATATTGCGTATTTTTTTTAAAAAAAAAAAAGAAGTCGCACGATTTTGAAAAAAAACTGTAATTGCGCTGGTTCCTTTTTGCTAAACGCGATCCAACTGAGACTATGGCACATGTCAAGCATTCCGATACACGTTTCCCAACCAGAATTTTACGTAGAATACAATTTAAGAATAAGTTCCAATAAAACGTTAATAAAACAAGTATAACAGCATCATAACAAGTATGTTATTTGCAAAAATTTTACTGACAGAATGCTGGGAGATTACAAAATGCCATATTCAGCAGAAAGTTCCGTAATAACTGAAAGGAAGAAGCTATTTTTCCGTCACTGAGCTGCTTTTAGGAAAGTCGGCTCTTCATTTTAAATACGTAAAAAACTATTAAAATGTTCGAGTTAGGAAATTCAATTATAGCTTTGAAGCATCTGTTAGAGGTGTTGAACTTTTTCGAATGAATAATTTCCCAAAGCGAATGTTTTTATTTTTTCTATTTTATTTCTTTTTTTCTTTTTTTGTTTGATATCATTCGTCGAGTAAAATTAGAATTCGTCTCCTTGTTTCCTGGAGTTATACTCTTTAAAACATTCATTTGTTATTGAGGTAGTTCAAACATTTGAAAGCAGAAAACAGAAGTAGCCAAAGTAGTAAAGTAGTGGAGGTCGAAGTTGTTTCAGTGTGCCACTGCGATCTCTCTCAGACGGAATTTAACATCTTATTTCCAACAATAAGGCGAAAAACTAGCTGTCAGCTCCAGAAACAGTTGCGATGTTGTTAGCCCGTGTGTTATTTTTCGATTTTTCTACTGGTGGTAGCCTAAATGGAATACTACCATCTTACAATTTTCCTAAAGTGATTGACCGACAATCCCTCAAGAGAATGAGGCTCTGAAGAGACACATTTCAGGCTCACAGCTGGCATTCCATTACTTGAGGGAGTGTGGACAGTGTTGCGAGACGGGGGAAAGCGCATTAAAAATTCTTAATATTTCCGGGGCTTTTTGACAAGTCTGACAACCAGCACGTGAAACTCCCACGATCTTCGAAATGAGACTTCATTCTTTTGCATCTTCGACACACACTAAGCGAAATAAGAGACGTCGCTGGAAAAATTTGAGGGTCTTAAAACTCAAAGGTGTAAACACTAAAAAAACGGTGTGCTATTTTAGCACCTAGGATGTCAAAAATATGTCTGGTGATCCTAAGATACCACCTTGATTGCCCACGCAATTGAATTTGCATTCATAGGTTGTAAAGTTAACTGCGAGAGCAGTAGAGGCAGCATCTTGGAATCACTAGACACATTTTTGACATCCTAGGTGCTAAAACAGCATATTATTTTTTTCAGTAAAGTGGATGGCAATCGACTGCCTAATAGGGCTACAATCGAATATACAGCATGATTTATTGTTTCTCATCAAAAGTTCACCTAGAACAAGGTGGACGCATTAAAGATATCCAGATTTGATTAGAGGGGAAAATTAACGTCTTTTGTGATTTTAATTCGACATTCTTGCTCAGTGTGAAGTCAAAGCCGATGATCAAATAGGTTGATAAACTAATCTCAGTGTAATTTACGATGAAATTATTGAATGGTTGGGTGCAGATCGAACACTTCGCGAATGCAGCGTTTCATAATCTCCATTGCTAATTTATAACCGGACGTGTTTATGATAAAAGGAACTATGTTACATGCATTCCATATGCACGTAGTTCCTTTTAGCATAAATAAATTCAACTTATATATAAGTAGAGTAAACCATCAGGTGAATTTTCCGAGATATTTCGTTTGCAGCGATGTAAAATCATTAAGAATATTCAGTGAAAGTTTCGATGAATTACATACACTTGCTTTGATTATTATGGATGAAATTTAAAAGTAGACACTGCTGAAATTTTTGAGTGGCTGCTGAACAGTAATTAATGGTCCTCGATTTACCCACACATTTCATGATTAGCTCTTGTTTTTGTTTTTCATCGACAAACCTAAGTCTCCAACTACTTTGCGCCGTCTTTTCTCTATCTTATATCTCTTTGTATTTGTTGATCACTTCCTTTATTTTCTTCATGGAATCTTACGATCCTGAAAAAAAGGAGGCGGGGGAATCGGTCGGCTGGGAAAAGGGCGGTCTATACCAGGAAGGGATGTTATTTAAATGGCTTCTTTTTCCGTGAGGAAGAATGGGGAAAATGTTTTCTTTGCTAGTCGTTTTTCTGCAGTTTTTTCTTCCATTTAATATACCTCCGACCGCTCCAAACCAATTCCGCTTCCTTAGTTTTTTTCCATCCTCGGGTTTTTTTTATCTCAGTTTTGTATGGGTGGCGACGGCATTTCTCTTTTGTTTTGTTTTTAGATAAATCCTTCAGTTTCCAATTCCTTGTGTCGCTAACTTCTTTGACGTATTACAGATTGTGGCCGCCACAATTATTATTTTGGAAAAATGTCAGGTTGTGGAATATAGGCTCTAGCCAGGCAATAGAATCATTTTGAGGAGTTTTTATACAATTCAACCTCTAAACCTTAACATAAAGTTAAGAAGTAATGTTTTCAATTCATCAAGATTTTAATCAAGGCCAGCCTTATTGTATTGCATTTTGCATAACTTCCTTTCATGTTACATTTAATTAGCAAAGAACTAAAAAAGAAAAAAGAAAAAACAAAAAAAAAAACCCGCCCATAACGCCAGTCATTCTTTGATGCATTTATAGCCCCACAAGTTGCTTATCAACTCACTAGGTAACATCACTAGGTAAAAAATAGCGATCTGCGAAAAAGTGTCGGGAATTATTAGCGATTTTCTTGAAAAGTCGATTTTTAAAAAAAAATCTATTAGATTGCATCCATTTCATTGGATTTGATTAAGTGTGTGAATCGATCTTTCCCTCAAAATCGAAAATTCCGATTTTTGCTTCCCAAAAGTTTTAGATCGGCATGTGAGCCGATTTTTGAACTAAAATTTTAGCGAACTTCACGTAAATTTTCACTCGAGTTTTGAGTTTTGAGTTTCACTGCGACTTTTGAGTCTTAATGATATCCGATTTTTTTAAATCAATTTTTTTGTCACGATTTAAATCCATGAAATCGGCTTCTCCAAGAAAATCGAATCTCGATTATTCGATGTTTTCGAAAAATCCTCACCACTAACTGCGAAGATACCTTTCGCTTCACCCGAATACATTGCTTCGATTGTTAGCGCAAAAATATAGTGCCTCTGCTTCTGAGACAATCGATCTGTCCGGTGCTCTTGAGAGTGGGTTGCAGACTTAACTGCTGAACCCCGAAAGTTTCTCGCAAAATTTCAAGTGCGTCGGATAAAGTTATTAATTTGCAGATCCCGGGCTCCTGCGAGAGCTTCATGACAGTGAAGCTTGGATGAATATCAAAGTTGAAGGGAGGAATTGCGTATCAAAATATTACGGGGCAGCAGAGCGAGAGTAATGAATGACGGAGCTTTTAAGTAAATTGGACTTTCTGGCATCTGTAAGATTAAGACATCCCCAAACCATCCATCATGAGGTGCCGAGGCCGAGCGCAAGTACAGCAGGTGAAGACTCAATATGAGGATACCGTAGATCATTGGTGGATCCAGCAAATTGGCAACATTGTTTTTCTCCATTTAAACCTATGAAAATATATCGATTCTTGGAGAGGCCAGGTGCTCCGACAAGAATCGATTATTTAACATAGGTTTAAATTGAGGGAATCCGGTGTTGCCAAATTGCTGGATCCGCCTCTGCCGTAGATCCTCCCGTCCATCTCGAGGACGTGGGATTGTTTTGATAACGAAACTATACAACTGGACGTATTTCTGCCAACCGGAACTATGTATAGTAAGACATGAGCCCTGAGACCCATTGGAATGTATGCATAACAGGGCTCACGTCATGATGCACATAGTTCCGTTTGACAGAAATAATCCAATTATCTAGTCAACGTGCGAAGTTTTAGTTTTATTATTCATTAAACAGAACCCATCAAAAATACACATTCACATATTTTAAAATGAAACAATTCAACCTAGTTCCAGAAAGATATGGAACATAGCTTTTCCCGTAAAAAGCAGGTGTTTGGACTGATCTTATGATTTTTTGTTAATCTTAAAACATCAAAACGCGATTGAGTAACTAAATCGATCGACCGATTGGAGAAATTGCCTGTAAATGTAAGCAAGGTCACGTGAGATGGCATGCTCGAGTTAAATTTCGTCAAAAAGTCTTTTCATGCCGCAAATTGGAAGTCGGGTAAGACGAGGCTGCATAACTCGTCGCTAAGCTGACAATAGGGCGTAACAACACTTAAAGATGAGCTCTGGAAAACATCGAGTTATATGGACGACAGGGCTCATCTCGAAACGCAGTTACGTCCTTATATCAAGAGGGCGACGAACTATGCTGCCTTGCTAAGGAAGAAAGCCGTATGAACATTCGAGAGTTGCCAAATTTCTTTCGATAAAATGTTCATTTTTGAGGAAAATTATGAATATTTTTCCTTGAAATTTTCCGGAACTTTGGGTGAAATTGCAATCAAAAGTATCTGGAAAATTGGAAAGAAAATAATCATAAGTTTACCAGGAAATTCGTGTTTAATCAAGGGAAATTTGGCAACGCCTGGAGGCTCATACGGTGTTTTTCCTTAGCACGGCAGTATGCCTGGCTTTCCTTCGACAATCATCCGCTTTTTAGGTTTCTGTACACTTGTCGCGAGAGCGTATTGAATTTTTCCCCCCTTTTCAAAGCTCAACCGAAGAAGTTGTTCAAGGCCCCGGCTCTCGACGTTCGCGTTGGAAGTTAGGTTGGACGTATTTCTGTCAAACGGAACTATGCGCATTATGACGTGAGCCCTGTTTATGCATGTATCCTTACGGGTCTCAGGGCTCATGTCTTAATGCACATAGTTCCGTTTGATAGAAATCCATCCAGTTATGAGTCGTTAGAATTTACCGACGAAGGTGCGGTTTGCGGTTTCCTCGGAGCCCGGACAAAAACTTCCGACGACCCTTCGTTAGAGTCGGCACTTTGAGGCGAATACGGTA
This sequence comes from Bemisia tabaci, assembly GCF_001854935.1. Lineage (NCBI taxonomy): Eukaryota > Metazoa > Arthropoda > Insecta > Hemiptera > Aleyrodidae > Bemisia > Bemisia tabaci. The sequence goes on from NW_017552543.1 coordinate 2,706,154, forward strand.
TTCATCAGCTTTTTTTTCCCGCGCCCCTCCGCGTTGGAGAACGTTTTAGCAAAAACCATTCGGCCACTTTGTACTTTCAAAGCTTTTAAAGTTCGCTCCGTGCTTTCCTCCCTCCCGGGGAGTCCTTTGAAAGCGTTCCTGGGGTTTTTTTTCGTGGCTCCCGTACGTTTTCATTGTTAACAGTTTCCACTCAATAATTCTCGCACATCCGCCGTGGTTGTTTTTACTAACGCCAGCACGGCGCCGTCGGACCGCAGGCGAGGCCTGCGAAAAGGCGTAACGCGGTTGTCACTTGAACCTCGATGAAAATAAGGTTCGAAAGACGAAAGGGCTCGTATTGGAAAGTAGTTGCGTTGTTTATTCATCAGGAGAAAGAACGAAGCAAAAGCATTGGGGCTTTAAACTCACCTGAGCTCCGGAGCCCTTTTGTCGGTGAATAATGGAAGGCTCAAGAGTTTTTGGAACTTACGTCGTTACTTTCCACCCCTCTGCTGTGGTTCGAGTTGTGCCGTCCCTTTTCAAATTTGATTAGCGCTCCCAGTTGAAATACGAGCTTCACTTTGATTCTCTCTCCGCTGTTTTTGCCAGTTTAGTTTCTTGTCCTCTATTTTCCTCACTTTCCCCCGAATTTATCTGTTTTGAGCTCTCCAACACCTCAATCCAGTCCGCCACCTCCAGCCTCCACCCCCGCACCTTCCGTCCTCTTGTCGGCCTTCCCGCTCTTTTTTCTCCGAGCAGAAAAATATTTCCATTTTTTAATTGTTACCACGCAGAGCTTAGCGGGACCTCTCTCTTTTTCCTATCGCTCTGTTTGTTTTCTATCTCTTCCGGTCACTCTCTCTCCTCTATCTTTTGAGTCCCCGTTTAGTTTATCTCCGCGTTCTCCGGTGGTTATCAAATGTAGCTAATACGCTCCGTTCTTGTCTCAGGTGAAGTTCATTCCTTTATACTTAAATCTTTAAAATTTTGTCCTTTCTTTGAATAATATGATATTAATAGAATTGTACTTTAAAAGAGATTCATCTCACAAATATGATACCAGCTGAGTACGTATGTAAAACAAAACCGACGTCAATAGAAATATCAATGATTTTGAAAAATAAGTTGTTTTGGCCTCGCAAAAAAATTTACCTGAAAACCGTCATTTTCAGCTCCGGAACATAGATTAAACTTTAATTAGTCATATGACACCGCGAGCTGTATAAAGTTCAAACTCGTCTTAGTCCCATCCACGCAAATGTTGCTTTCCCCTTTCATTCACCCGAAAAAGGCTTCAATTTTTACTTTCCGGATTTCTTTCTTTGTAATTTCTGGAGGCGTTATGCATTAAATAAAAACCGGCAGCTTTCAACTTGTCCTAATCCGTTTATAAAATTGAAGCTAATTCGTACTCGAGTTCCGTGCTAAATGAAAGCCCAAAAGAAATAAAACGAAATGTTAATTACCCACCTCCCCCTGCCCCCTCCAGCCCCTCCTCCCCTCCTCCCCATCATCACCACTGCATCCCGGGAACCAGGCTGCTATCTAGAGGGGTAGGTGGAGGGGGTGGGGGTGGAAGGAGGGTGGGGTGGGGGTAAATTTTTTCCCTCGTTTCCCCTTGTCTATCCAGTTTTCCGCAACGGGAGTCCCTTTAATTATTCTGTGCTTGTGCTCGGTCGTGGGAGCGCGAATAAACAGCAAAAGAATCGCGGAAACTTTAACGTCGTTGCTGCGGAAATCCCTGGAAACATCCCAATAAATACGGACCTAGAGAACTCGTGTTTTACGGTGCCTCTGGTTTCGAAACATGCTAATCCTGAGGTTTGGATCCGTCCTAGGTGTCCGTCTTGATTTCCGACACGGACTGGGCAAGGACAACTTACGTCGGGGAATTCATCATTGGGGTGTTTACGGTCAAAAATTTAAGTAAAACATTTACATATCCGAAATCAAGTATTGATTATTAATTAGTTAAAAATTGGGGCTACGTCTCCTGGCCGCTACGCGGCCCAACTCTCAATGTACGCTTCGCGCCCTCTAAGGCCCACTTAGCGCACAACGGGTCGGGTCAATAGGAAAAATCGGACAAAATTTGGAAACTTTAAACGCTTATAACTCTGTCTATTCAAAATTTAGAAATTCTGAAAGTGGTTTCATTAGTTTCCTTGTGAGATTGGCTTCAAGAAGCACCTTTTAAAGTTTAAAATGTGACGAAATAAACATCAAAATTTGCAATTTTAAACAAAAATCTCATGTCCGACCTCTCTAATTGATTCGACCCACCGTTAGGCGGGCCCGTGTCCCTATGACCCCCGTCAGTCAATTTCAATAGAGCGGGCCCATCCAGGAAATATCTCCTATGGAAAGCCGCAAAAGTCATGGAAATTGTTCCAGTAGAACAGTAGAACAAACTGTGAGAAATGATGAAAATTTAGGGGATCAGAGAGCTTATAGTAACGATGGCTTTAGATTTTTGGAAGCTGTGAGTTAAAGTCTAAATGCAAAGTTCAGTTTTTTAGCACAAAAAACTGAAAAACTTTAAGGGGAGCGTTTAAAAAACCACGATCTTGATTCCCACTGGTCCTAAGTCCCCCGTTGGCCTGCTTGGTGTAGTGCAATCAAGTGCCGTCGTAAACACTTATCCTCGAGAGAAATCGAGTGGACGAGCATAGTTGGATTTGATATTTGCTCAGTTTTCTTACGTCACTCCGCAGGTTTATGCATTGCGCTCAGACCTTTAGGTTCGATATGAAATCACCCTTATAGTGAAATCCGACATGAAACGTTTACTTGTCATTCGAGGAGGCAAATGATTGAGTGGAGGAAGGGGCAGTCCTCCCGGGAGAGTCCGTGTAATTGAGGCGATGGGTGCAGGAAGGGCACATCTTGGTTGCGTTGTCTTAGAATCTCTACTGTTAGTCTATATTTTAGGAAGAGGACTTATGGGCGAATTTTATGAAATGTTTAATTTTCAACTTTGTAAAATTATGAAGGAGGTTTACCCTGGTAAAATTAGCGATAAGAGCTGCGTTTCAAAATACCATAGGAATTCTTATAGCCGGCTAAAGAAGGCTACAGAAAATCATATAGCTGGCTGTAGAATGCGGAGAAAATCATACGACCGGGCTACGAAGCGATGAAAAATTATGCAGCCGGGCTATAGTTCCTGTCGCCGGGCTTTACACTTTATCGCCTGGCAGTTGCTTTTTCGCCATCGATTATAAAAGGCTATAAGAAATTGTGTAGAAATTCGTGTGCTTTGGAAATCATTAAGTTTGATACGGAACCCCCTTAATATTCACAAAACACACATTATATTTTCCTTTAATACATATTTTTTTCATCAATTAAAATGAGAATAATCCATACAGGTTGTGCAAACATTTCAAAATCATGAGCTGAATAACGCTGACTCCTCGAGATCAAATATTAGAGCCTAACACAAAACGGAGCGGCGACGCACTGGCGCCTACAAACCTAACAGGGATACTTCACGCATTGCGCAACGCGTGAAGTATCCCTGTTAGGTTTGTAGGCGCCAAAGCGTGTACGCGCTGGCTGCCCGCCTGCCACGGCGCTTGAAGCAACTATTTCACACCAGAGGTATTGCACAGTATCATACGAAACTGAAGGCGCTCTAATATATTAGTAATGGCAGGCATCCATCAAAAGTACGGAGCTTTCCTCGCAAAATAAATCAAGATACTACGGCCCAAAAAGAGAGCAGTATTCCAAAAACTCAATAAGTCGTAGCATCCGTAATTAGTAACGTTTAGCATACACTTTATCGCCTGGCTGTTGCTTAATCGCCATCGGCTATAAAAGGCTATAAGAAATTGTGTAGCCGGCCATAGAAGCTATTGGAAATCTTAAAGCCGGCTGTAGGTCTATGGTATTTTGGAACACAGATTCTACTGCCAATTTTTACCAGGGTATCAAAAGCTTCAACAAATTCCAGGTTTTGCTGTAATTATAATGGATTAAACGTTCGCGGAAATCCTTAGACTCCGCAATCGAGAAATTCCCTTTCTGCACCCAGCGCTTCAATGGAACACTAGACAATGAACATTTTTCGGGGTGAAATTCACGCACACGGAAGGTCAGGGATTCGCATGTGCACTTGGCGACAAGGCAATGTGAGGGAACCCATAACTCTTGGGACGAGGGCATTTGCGAGCAACTACAATGTTCCCGGCAGAAGTTCGCAGGCAAAAGTAGTGGAAGGTGTTATTATTTGCTGGCCCTACTCCACACCATCCTCTCACGCTTTTTTTCTCGCACAGATGCATTACCGTGATTTATTCTGCGCGCCCGGAAAAAAACGGCCTTGTTTTAATGAAACGATAAACACTTGCTATGCGCCGTTCGAACGTTTGCACTAGCACTCCCACGGTGAAATTACGAGACGCCTACCTCGGTTGCGATGTTTCAAAATGTCTGTCCCCACTTCAATTTAATTGTAAAGTAGATTTTCTGGACATTTCGTTAGGAAATTTTGAGAAAATATTCTTTGAAGAGCAAGAAAAATCACGTGAAAGTTTGTGCCGTGACGATTGGATAGATAGACAAAAGAATAAAAAATATTTTCATTTTTTTATCGCTACCACGCAGAGCGTAGCGGGACCTCTCTCTTTTACCTAACACTCGGTTTGTTTTCTCCTCTGGTCACACTTTTCTCTATCTTTTTAGTGCACGTTTCGTTTTTCTCTGCGTTCTTGGGTGGTTATCGAACGTAGCTAATTCACTCCGTTCTCGTCTCTGGTGAAGTTCATTCCTTTATGACTCGTTAAAATGTTGTCATTTTTTTGTATAATATGATATCAATAGAATTGTATTAACTTTCTCTTGTAAAAAATTAAATTGCGCAGTTAAGTTTGGCACTATAGTTGATGTGGCTTGGTTCCTTTCTGCTGAACGCGGTCCAATTGATTATAGATGACAATAACGCCCATAATGGGCCAGTTGCGCTTAAAACTGAATCGTGTTTTGATGCTCGATTTTTGTAAATTAGCTAAAAGTAATAAGATCCGTCCAAACGGCAACTGTCTACACTGGAAAAAAAACGCATTGGATCTAGAGTCCTCTCGAAAACATTGACAAGAAAAAATACTCTTGATTCAATCGGATTTTTGCTTGAATCAAAACGAAATCCGCTTAAATTAAGAGGCTTGGTTCTTGATTTAAGCTAGATTCTGATTGAATCCAGAGTACTTTTCTTGACGATGTTTTTAAGAGTCTGGACTCTAGATCCAATGTGTTTTTTTTTCCAGTGTACGTATAGGATGGTATGCACCACCGGGGTGGATGACGTCATAAATCAAGTTTTTCAAGGCGCGATATCACGGTAAATACTCAACGTAGAAAGTTGCTGTTTGGACAAATCTTAGTATTTTTAGCTAATCTACAAGAATTAAGCAGCCAAACACGATTCTGTGACTATAATACAGCGCAACTGACCCATTGAAGCCTCATCACTTCATCAGTGGCCCACCGAATATGCGCATTAGTCGAGTCAGTCACAGAACTCGGGCGGCTTTTTAATGTGTGAGTATGACGTATGAATTATGAAAGGGCTTTAATTTCGTTTGGCACGACCCCAGCCCGGTTCCCTTCTGTGGCGTCGTCGAAACGAGTTTCGGATTCCTCCGCAGCGAGGATTAATTACCCACCTCGTTTCAGCGGTTTCAGCCCCAACACCGTGTTCTCTGTTCTCTGTAGGTGGCTCAAGGCGGGACCCACTCCCCCCCCCCTTNTTAGGAACCCGGCAGTGCCACTTTCTTGTCCTCGAGAGATCCGGTGCGAGCAAGAACATGTAAAACGCCCTGCTCTCGAATGTAAGACCTTAAACACACAAGATCCCGGGGAGCAAGACAGTGTTCACACCCCGCTTGAACTCAACCTTTTCCTCTCGCGTCGTTTCCTCATCTCTCGTGGAAAATTGGGCACTAGCCTTAGTCTGACAGACTCTGATCGTGAGAACCCTGTCATATATTGGATGAGGTATTATCAGTGACAGGGGGAAGAAGAAACAAAAGAAGAGAAGGAGAAGGGTTACCACAAGCGGAACAAATTGATGGCGCTTTAGTTTTTTCAACGACCAGCGCACTGATTATTGAAATTGATAGACAAAGCTATAGAAAATGATGACATATAGAGAGTATGGAGCGATCCTATTCCGTGAAACTGCGGTAGTTTTTATACAGACTGAGGGGGAAAATGATGGACTAGCTGGCGGATCTCTTGTCTGTTGCCATTAGTTAGTCTATACTTACCTCCTTTGTTCATTGTAACCACCCACTTCCACCAATAGGATCCCACCGTATCCTTTTTGTCTTCATTGTCTGTAGCTATGTCTATCAATTTCAAAAATCGGCCCGCAGGTTTGGATGCAACTATTCGTGTTCTCAGAATGTCCGTGTTGCATACACAAAAAATAGCAGGCGCTCTGGTTTTCTTACCACGTATGGCTACGATTTTTAGTTCTCAAGGGTTTTATACGTTGGATACATTCGTACGAATTTATGATGAAATACTCGATTCTCGGATGAGTTGCAGTCGTATGGCACTATGGCAGCGTTGCAAAATGGTGCAAGTTATGGAAATGTTATGGGTAGTTATTTGCAGGACTGACGTCCGCGATACCTGTGTGGAAATGTTTTTGATGAAAAATTTGCACCATTTTGGTACGTTGACATGGTGCCACACTGCCACACGACTCGTCCAAATTTCGAAGATTTCGGGGCCGACACGACTGTGAATACAATGAAAAATTCCTGTGTGTGAATGTGAACTAACAACCATACCCATACGTTGTGCCCAAGGAAACTAGTGATGCCTGCAATTTTTTGTGTATGCAACACGGATATCCCAAGAACACAAATAGTTGCATCCAAACCTAGTCATTAAAAAGCCGGAACCCTTTTAAGTTTTTCCACTTGTGATAACCTTGTCATAGCAATCATACGTCGTCGTTGTACGAAGATAGGGAGGTTTGAGTATTTAATCAACTTTAAAAAAAAGTACGAGTAAATAATAATAAATGTATAATCAAAATATTTTCAAATGTTTCAATTTGCCTTTTCTATTAAAATATTCTTTATGCTAACAGGAGAGTGAGGTTGCAGAAAAATTTGCCGCCAGGAAATTGGAATTGCTCCTGAGATCCGAGGCAGATCCGTTTAAAATATAAACGTCCGTAATTAGAGCGAGACCTATAAATGATTTCTCTCTAATGAACACTGGTGGAGCGCTCCGCCTCCGTTTAAAGAGCAACTCGAAAGTTGGTCACGGGAAGCGAGGGAAGTGGGAAGGGGGAGGGGGGGGGTGGAAAAAGTTCCGAATCAAAAATTATTCCGTTGCGCGCGAGGTGAATGTTAAGAGCGTAAATTTCTGTTCGAGCGGAGCGCTGGCTGCTCCTTTTGAGACCCATTCTGCCGTGCTAAGGAAGAACGCCGTATGAACATTCAAGAGTTGCCAAATTTCCCTCAGTAAAATGTTCATTTTTGAGGAAAGTTATCAATATTTAGCCTTGAAAATTTCAGGCGATTTAGGTTAAATTTAGAACGAAATTCTCTGAAAAATTGGCAGAAAAATATTGACAAATTTTCCCGAAAATTCGTGATTTACCAAAAGAAATTTGGCAACGCTTGAACGTTAATACGGCGTTTTTCTTTAGCACGAAAGTATTCGAGAGGGCATACGTTGTCGGCTATCACCAAATAACGAGTTAGAATCCCCATTCACAGTCTGATGAGGAATTATCTGTCCCCCTTTCGAGGATCCGAAGTTCACTCGCTCATAATGGACTCGCAGCTTGCTTTTCCTTAAACTCTTTCGCCTCCGTTTATCAAGAAGTTTTAAGGAAAAAGGGAACTGTAGAACATCAACCGGGGACAGGTCTTAATTACTTTTGTAATTAATTTGTGGGAGACCAGTGGGATTTGTCCAACGTCGATGGTCTGAAAAGAGTCGACAATTTTCACGACGAAAATTCGATTGAAAACTTATTCTATCCCTGTAACTTAGGACTTCATTTGCAATTTTCTCCTCCTGCACTGGAAAAAAAAACACATTGGATCTAGAGTCCGGACTCGATTGACAAGAAATAATACTCTTGATTCAATCAGATTTAAGCTTAAATCAAAAGGAAATCCGCTCCAATTAAGAGGCTTGGTCCTTGATTTAAGCTTAAATCCGATTGAATCAAGAGTACTTTTTCTTGTCGATGTTTTTAAGAGTCTTGACTCTAGATCCAATGTGTTTTTTTTTCAGTGTGTAATTTAGGTTTTTGATTTATTAAAAAATCCTGCAAAATATATTGGGGATTATTTTGTACATAGCCGTGTGCAAATTATTCTTTCATGTGAAAAACGTGCCCCTCAATTCAGTCGTTGCTACGAGATGCACGTGTAAGCATGTGCCCCACGCATTTTTGGCTTGGATCCACCCTTGCGAAAAGCGTACCGTGGGCGTGTAATTCTTTGTTATCCTTCTGCTTAAGATGTTATATTTTCGTCTTTCGTTACGCACCCTCGGAGCAGAAGACTGCGAGAGGAGTCTTGGCTCTTTTCGTTTCTGTCCTAAGATTCCACACGAATAATTTTCCTCCTTGTCAATTCATATTATTTGGAAAATTAAGTTGAGGGGGTTTTCTTACTTTCTTTCTTGCTTCTCTTCTCCTTTTTTTGCGATGTTGCGATGGCTCGAGCTTTTTGTTTCCACCTATACTTAGGGTCAGGAACAGTGGCGTGGCGTGAATGATCGATTATCGATTTTTCTCCATTTGAAACTGTAGTAAAGAATCGATTATCAAGGTGTTCGCTCCGAACACCTTGATAATCGATCCTTTTCCATAGTTTTAAATGACAGATCAATCGATATATCACAAATCACGTCTCGCCACTGGTCAGGAATGTGGTTCATACCCTTTAAGAGTTCGCGCGGGAAACAGGGAGCGACTTATTACTCTGCAATTAAATCAAACTCATGATAATAAAATAATAATACATGTGATATGGTCACAAAATAAATTATGTTTTAATGGAAAATTAATTATTATAAACTTTTTATGCCTCTGAACGATGAACATGTACTGTTAAGATCCTCAACTACTTAAATTCTTAACTTGCAAGACACTATGTTTTTGCTTGTCAAGTGGCTAAATTATAATGCAGCAAAATTCTCTGATAATATTGAACATTCATCCATGATTTTAGGGTTTTTAGGGAATAAATCTCTTTTTTGAATTGAAATGTCTTTGTTCCGTCATTTGATTTACAAAACGACTCGATTTGTCCTCAATTTTAATAGCATATTTTAACTGCCTATTCTTATTTACGCGTTGTCTTTGGTGCCGCCAAATTCGCATTCAGAACATAGGTAATAAAATCAGTCAACAAAGGAGTATTCAAGTTTTGAAAGTTGAAATTTCTATCTTTTTGATTTTTCTCTTCCTTTTTCGCAACCAGATCTTTTATTTCCACTTTTCGAGTCCAAGAACTTTTCCTTGACTTTTTTTATGCATCTTACGAAAAACTTTTTAATGGAACAGGATCCAACAACATAATGACAGCCACGACGCATGGCAGAGCATCGTGCAAAAGTTTTTACGTTTGCGGCAAATTAAACTTTCAATTACACTAATTTTATTCGCCGTAGACATCAATTTCCTTATTTCCTTGATGCGTGAAGAGCTTCTGAATGGAACTTCGCTCTCAAGACAGTGGCAAAATCTGTTTAAAAAATGGAATATTCAGCCTATTAGGCCTAATGCTCCTACTCTTTTTTCTCCATAAAGTCTAATTCCGCACCATGTGGATGATATCGTATAATGCATGTCAACGGCACATTAATTAGCGATTCAAAGGGAGACATCAGACATGGTGTGGTGACTTTAAAAGCTTATTGCTTATCTTCGTCAATACAAAACGTGGACGTGTAAAAATGGTTTCATTCGTTTGCTCGTGAAATCTCCCAAATAACCTCCCTTAAGATTCACAATGTTATGAAAAAACCTCAAAATTTCCAGTTTCAGTCAAAAATTTCATGTCCGATTTCTAACAAAAGCTCGTTCGACTGTGCTACGGGCGCAAATAGTAACTAAATGATAATGATTGTATTTCAAATCAAAATGAGCCATTGTAATCTTGACACTGAAATCCATAAAAATACATGCATATAACGGCTCATGTCCCCAAGTATAATTTTTCAACGAAAAAATCGCGATGTTTTGAAATTGAGTTGCGATTTTTATACGATTTTCTGGTGATAAAATCGCTAGGATCATCAACGTCTAAGAAATTATCCTCAATCTAGTCACGATTTTATCTCCATTAAATCACGTCCGATAAAATGGAAATTTTATCTCAATTTCTCACGATTTGTGTTCAATAATTTTGCAATGAATCGCCGTAAAAAATTAAAAAAAAATCGCAATTTATCACAATTTTTGGTCCAATGCTATTCTAATTAATCGACGTGGATAGAATAGCGATCCGATCAAATCTCAACTTATCGCGATCACCTTGGGTCACAGTAACCTAACTCGAGGCAATAGTTTCTCTCGGTTTCAAAAGCGGATCCAGCAATTTGGCAACACCGTTATCCTCCATCTTAACCTATGCTAAACAATCGATTCTTGTCGGAGCATCTGACCCCTCTAAGAATCGATACTTTTCCATAGGTTTAAATGGGAAAAAGACAATGTTACCAATTTGTTGTACCCACTAATGTTTAATTTAAATATGTCCGAATAAAGGAAGAGTGGAACCTGATTGTGAAGGGACATTAAATGCGGGGTATCGGGAACAGACAGTGAACTCGTCCTGCATGCTGAACCCTCCTCATTGTCGGAGGGAGGATTTAGGAGGATAACTAGATATTTAAAACATGACTTTATACAAAATCTAAAAATTTATTTATTTTAACTCTTAAACCATCTAAACCTATGCTAAACAATCGCTTCTTGTCGGAGCACCTGGTCCCTCCAAGAATCGATACATTTCCATAGGTTTAAATGGAAAAAAGACAATATTGCCAATTTGCTGCCAATGTTTGATTTAAATATGCCCAAATAAAGGAAGAGTGGAACCTGATTGTGAACGGACACTAAATACGGGATATCGGGAACAGACAGTGATCACGTATTATCCTGCATGCTGAACCCTGCTCAGTGTCGGAGCGAGGATTTATTCGACGCGCATCCGCAGACAGTGGGATTATTTATACGTTTTCGCGACTCGCAATCGTGCTCCGGCTCCGCGCTCCGGGCCGCGAAAAAGTGATAAATCAAACTTGGGACGCTCCTGGCGACGTTCAATGATGTAGCCCTCGCGGCTCGTGATCGGCACCCGACACCAGGAGGCACCTCTCGCCCGTGAACCAAGAGGTCGGCCACCACCGCTGCATCATGCTCGAAGTTTTGGTCAGCGTCTCCCATTTTGCTGGTCAGTTGCCCCTCTCGAATCCTTTTTAGCCTTAGCTGAACAGTCTCAAGGGCCAGATACACCTGCGCGCTAAACGCGCATAGAGAAAATACAGAAGGTGGTGACAAGCGGAGAAATGTACTTTTCTACGTCACAGCTAAAAATGAAGCCGCTCTTCTGATTGGTCAATAGACCAGTCAGAAGTCGGTCGGGAAAACCGAGACTTCTTTGAATTTTAAAAAGGAGCGGGAAAGGCTTATTTTGGCCCACTTATTTTGGCTCTAAAAACTCGTAACTATAACTTTTTATGTTTCAATATGTGTTTCTATCAATGTTCTACTGTAACTGAAAATAATTTGTGAGTTAAAAATATATATTTCATGTAATAACAACGTTCACCTCGACTCGTCCTGTTTTAAGGACCATGTCACCATGTTAAGTTACGTTCTGTGCGTCTAAAAAACAGAAATCGGAGAGTCAAAGTACATTTCATCAGGGAACCTGTGTAAAGACCCACATCACCAGTCACCACTGAATCTAACATTGAAAGTCATATATTTGAACATTACGTCACCTTCCAGGCAAAGTATCACAAGGGCCATGCGACGTTTAAAAATTTCCGCCGCCATTTTATTTTTTTACAGAGAAATTGTTCAACGAAGCTGTCCGAAAATTTCACTGAATTTTCTTTGTGCTGCCGATAAAATTTTGTGAAATTTCCAAACAGATTCAACCAACAATTTCTCAGTAAAGAAATAAAATGGCGGCGGAAATTTTTAAACGTCGCATGGCGCTTGTGATACTTTGCCTGGAAGGTGACGATTAGTTACCATGACCCTCCAACTTCTGCTTTTTTGACGTACAGAGCGTAATTTAAAATGTTTATACCTTCAAAACGGGACGAGTCGAAATGAAAGTTGTTATTAAGTATGTGAAATATATATTTTTAACTTACCTACAAATTATTTTCAGTTATAGTCAAACATTGTTGGAAAAACATATTGAAACATAAAAAGTCAATAGTTGCGAGTTTTCAGAGCCAAAATAAGCACCTCACAACCTTCCCCGATTGAGCACAAGGGAGAATTTCATGAGCCGCCGCCCGCGGCGCACTATGGTCCAAAACTCAAGAATAGGAAGAAATAAGTCAGATACTGACTAAAAGATCAAGAAACTTTACTTACTGATGTTTTTTGAATTTGATGTCAAATTGCCAAGATTTTAACACCCTGACCTTTAATTGTGGGTAAGTATATGGCACGCTGCGGCGCGGCGCGGCGTGCTGCCGCAGCTCGTAACGCACATTAGCGCCTACAAACCTGAAGGGATTTTGTAGGCCTTCGATTTGTAGGCTTCAGTGCGCGTCAGCCTTTCCCATACAAGACCGTCTTAAAATGAAAACAGGAGTCTTGTTCCCATGACGTTGAATGTAGAGTCGTTTCATATTTTTTCATTTTTGTCTGTTTCAGGTAAGTAATCACACAGTCGTGAGCTTAATCATCCTCAACAATAACCAGGTACATCGTGATCAGGTAAACCGCAACTGTCTTATATTTTTCTATGCGCACGAGAACCTGAAAAACATCATGATATGTGATTTAGTGAAAGAGATGACTTAAATGCAACCCAACGTACTGATCTGAGAATAGAAAAAAACAAGAAAAACAGGCGAAAAAAATGCATTAATCAAGCGAGCAATTAAATGATCAATTTAATAATGAGTCGACCTTCAAAGATTTCCAGTATAATAAAGGAAGTAAGTGGCATTTTCAAAACAAATAAGGTAGCGGGGATTATGATGAAAACTTGCTTCAAAGCAAACTTTGCTTCGAAAAAATCAACATTGACCATCCTTTTAGGACTGAGAAAGTCCCTTTGAACCCCTCCTCGAAGCTGTGGAAGTCCTTCAGACCAAAGACAAACAAAAAAATAATAATTAAATTAAAAGTAATTTGAAGTCCTCGGAAAAGTTTCAATTTCACTCAACTCTCGCTAAGGGCTCTGAATCCTGAGAGGCTAAGGAGTATTGCTCGGCTGAAACAAATTCTTCGGCCTATGACCATTTTCATCGACCGACTGTTTTATCTGCCCACGGATTTACCAACGGAGTCGGAATTCCATTCCAATCTCATTCGTCCTCGGAAGTTTCCCCCAGAGTGGGATGACCGGTCAAAGTCCCTTCCCACGGAGAATTAATTAAGTTCGATTACATCGCTTGGTTTTTCTCTCATGCGTTGAGTAAGCTCCCCTGGTCCTCTACCTGCTCCGTACTCAAACACAACCGATGTGGAATTTTTTTAATGAGTTTTAGCCGTATAAAGATTTTTCATCTTACTCCTCATCAGGATGAACCAGAACTTTCGAATTCAAATGTTGTCCTAACACTTATGACTATGATGAAAATTCAACTCAACTGAAAAATTACAAAATATAAACTCAAAAGGGGCCGTTTATCAAGTACGTAAGCCTCTTGGCGGGGAGGGCAGGGGTCGGAGCCCCCCCCCCCCCC
>NW_017552543.1:2720081-2738708 GCF_001854935.1 Bemisia tabaci
CCCCAGTATTACGCACGTTTGAAACAAGCCTCAAGAATAAATTCTTTTCGTGTCATCGGTGACTTATTTTAATGCACCTAATACTAATTTTCGTCAAAGAAGAATCGCTTTGCCTTGAATTCGCTGGAAAATACCATTCTTTTTCTTCTTATTCAGAGGGAAAACTCTGGCTGTTCAAATTTACAAGCGTCCACAATTTGAGGGTGGCTTTTGCAATACCACAAAATTAGACAACAATGGAGGTTTTTTTTGAGTGACGGCTGTAGGACTAAATTCAACAGGCGCCGGAACTTGGACAAAGGCGCTATGATGCAACTATTCGTGATCAGTGATTGCCCGTATTTCATATACAATATAATGAAGGCTCTCTGATTTCCTTGACGACTTACGCGCTTAACGCAACGCCCGCTAGACGACCCACGCTGCTACGAGCTTCAAGTCACTGACATTGACAATTTATTGCTGCGACGAGCCTGAAGTGAAAAACAAGGACTGTCCTCGACGCCCCTGTTGTCACGCCATTCTGTAACTATATTGACAAGTTAGAGGTTCGACATGTAGGTACTTATAAGAAATATGTTTCAAGTTGTCCATTATCAGGCCCCACTACACGACTATCAAACGCTGGTAATATGAATTGGAGGTGTTTTATTGCTAATAGAGAATTTGCAGGTATCTGAAATTTGATGAATTTCGTGTTTAGGTGGAAACTGCTGAGTGAACTGAACACGAGGATACCCTTGGTTCATGAAGTGAACAGTTATTGGAGAAGATACGACAAATTGATCTTATCTGCTAAAACGTGTGTTTAAGTAAAAAACGCCGCCAGATGACGTTACCAGGCGGTGCATTTTCTCACTTTTAAATCTACTTTTATACTAATTCCCTTATCAGAAAAACATTATAAAAAATACTGTGAAATCAGCTCACTAAGGACTTTCAGATGAAGGAATAAGAAATTTGCATGCAAATTCTCAATTTTTGTTACTCGTGCGAAAAATGAATAATGATCCAGAGTTACAAGTAAAAATTAAGTTATTCTTCTTTGCTACTTGTTTCGCGCGTTTTAATCTTAGGTTGAATTGCTCGCCTCTAAATTAATATTGCACATTTTTGCAAAAATTTCATTTTCTCGTGAAATTTCATGAAATGTATTGCGGAATTTCCAATCTGCCATTAGTTTCTTCCGTTTCATGTAATTCTTCACCTTCAGCGTAGGGGTTTTACGACTCATAAACTTCCAACCCTTTAATTGTTTTTCACCGTCGCACAGTGGGTCGATTCAATAAGAGAGGTCGGACAAAATTTGGAAACTTTAAAAGCTTACAACTCCGTTTGTACAAAACTTTACGGTTTTAAAGGGGGTTTCATTTGTTTCCTCATGGACATTTCTGTGAGAGACACCCTGAAAAATTTAAAAATGATCCAGAGTAAAATTTAAAATGTGACAAATTAAACATCAAAATTTGCAATTCGAGTAAAACATTTCATGTTCGGCCCCTCTGATTGACTCGATCTACTGTGTCGATACTAAGAGAGGGTAGACCTGGCAATACTGCAATTATGGTGGCTTACGCTTCGGCATCACACTTGACTGGGCTGATCCCTTGTTTTGATTGATGTCTGGTCGCCGCCACTGCCGCCAGTACTGTAACACGTCGAGCTCAAGTACTCAGCAAACAGAATCCATAATGAGACTTTGCACTTGAGCTATGTTTTAATTGGCACCTTGAACTTCGTCTGTTAGGTGCACCTTTCTTTCGGCGCCGTCGGAAAATTTATCATCGCGATAGTCAAGTTCCTGATGTCAGGACGCATTCATTTTTTTCTGAAAGCAGTCCGGAAACTCCTCCCTCAATCACAATTTAAAGCAAATTGAGTTTTCTGGAAGAGGAAAATCGTTTTAAGAACGACAACGAATTTGGCCGTGCTAAGAGGAAACACCGTGTGAACATTCAAAAGTTGCCAGATATCTCGTGATAAAATATTTATTTAGGAAAAATTTTATGAGTATCTTTCCTTGAAATTTCCAGATTTACTTCAGATTAATCTGCAGATAAAATCTTTTGAGAAATTTTAAGAAAAATATTCTCAAATGTCTAAAAATTCATATTTTATCAAGGGAAAAAACACCTGCAGACACGTACAATGAATCGAGTCGATTGGGAGGGTCGGACGAAATTTGGAAACTTTAAAGGCTCATAACCCGGTTCATACACAACTTGAAGGTTTTAAAAGAGGTTCCATTGGTTTCTTCGTGAAATTTTCTTGTAGTAAATCACCTCCGTACCTCTGGGTGCTCCCAGATGGGCCTTTAATGTTGGTATCAACCAACCCGCATGGTTGGTTCAAAAATACGATAATTCTGTGTTCATATAAAATTGAAAAAATAGTGTTGATGGTAATGCAACCGATTCCGGTGGTCTTTAAGCATAATTTATCTGTATTTGTCAAAAATTTAACTGTCATTATTACATAATTTATTTTTTCATGCCGCAATTCTGCCATTCGTCTAAACACATGAAGTGGAATAAAGTTTTAAAATGAAGTTTCTAATTTCTGGTCTCGTTGCTTACCCTGATTTTAGGACATTCCGTCATCGTTTTTTGTCCGGTAAATCACGTTCACGCGTAAACTAAGCAACAGTGACTTGGTCCAAGCGTTGACGGGAATTTTGACACGGAACCACCTTAATATTCACAAATCTTACATTATATTTTCATTTAATACAGTTTTTTTTTTCATCAATTTAAATGAGAATAATCCATGCAGAGTGTGCAAACATTTCAAAATTATGAGTTGAAAAACGCTAGCTCCGTGAGTTAAATATTAGAGCCGAACACAGAGCGGAGCGGCGCGGCGCGCGGCGTGCTGCCAGCGTAACACGCGTACTGGCGCCTACAAACCTAACAGGGATACTTCACGCATTGCGCAATGCGTGAAGTATCCCTGTTAGGTTTGCAGGCGCTAACGCGCGCGTCACGCTAGTTACCCTCGCCCTCCGCGCCGCAACGGTTCAAGCAACTAGGTCGCAACAGAGGTTTTGCACAGTATCATACGGAATTGAAGGCTCTCCAACGTATCAAAAATGACAGGTATCCTTTAAGAGTACGGAGTTTTTCAGGAGGTACGAAGCACCCCTTAAAATTTAAATAATGACGAGTTAAACATCAAAATTTGCAGTTTTAGTCAAAAATGGACCACTAGACAGGGTACGAATTTAAGCAATCTGATACATGTTTATTAACCAGAATTCCATGTAGAACACGATTCGCACAACGAAAATTACTGAAACCAACTCCTAACGAAGATATTATAACGTTTTTATTTCACATTGGTTACGATGAATTTTAACTGCCCGCTCACTAGAAACTCAAAACTCTACGTGAGTCAAAGCGCGCACTACAACGGTTTCAGCAAGCTTCTAACTCGAGCAGTGTTCATTTCCCACCATGTGTTGTTCTAACTATTAGCAATTTGCTACAGCTGATCCAAAGCGTCAAGATTGAGGTTGCCAGATTTTTATATCGCAGAGACAGTCATGATAAACGTTTAGCGTGCGATGTGAATCACGTAGAGCATTGAGTTTTCATGAGCGTGTGGTTTGAATTCACGCATCAAGAATCATTAAATATCTTCGTAAGGAGTTGATCTCGGCAATTTTTGTTGTGCACATCATGTTCTGCGTTCAATTTTGGTTACAAAACATGTATCAGAATGCTGAAATTCGTACCTTGTCTAGTGGTCCATTGCATGTCCGGCCTCTCTGATTGACTCGATCCACTCTACCGTGCTAAATAAAAACGGAGTCTTTAGACGTTGCCATATTTCCTTCAACGACAAACGAATTTACTGGAAAAATTCTGAATATTTTTTCTTCAATTTTTCAGATAATTTTGTTTCAAATTAAATCTAAAACATCTGAACATTTCAAGGGCAAATATGCATAACTTTCTTTAAATATACATATTTAATTAGGGGAAATTTGAAAACTCTCGAATGTTCTTACGGCGTTTTTCCTGAGCACGGCAGCACTGTGCGGCGTTCCTTCTTTAGAACGACAGAATACCGTCCTCCACCAAAATTTTCCAGGAAAGTTTTCACCTCTACGCCTTTGCCTAACCCCACAGGCGGCAGCGCATTAGCCGTAAGTCTGCACGAGTATGGGGAGCTTGCAGGCTCACAACCTCACAGCGTGTGACCAAATTAACGTGGCGCCAATTTGTTGTTCCATCAACGGAAGCACGACCGCCAAGTTCCTCGGTTAAAAACCGCCGTGCAGAGGAAGAACGCCGTATGAACCCCCGAGTGTTGCCAAATTTCCTCTGATAAAGTGTTTGTTTTTAAGGAACGCTATGAATATTTTCCCTTTAAATTTTTAGAAACTTTTGGTGAAATTGTGAACAAAATTATCTGAAAAATTGGGAGGAAAATATGCACAAGTTTACCACAGGAAATTCGATTTTTATACAAATGAAATTTGGCAACGCCGGAAGGTTCATACGGCGTTTCTCCTTAGCATGGCCGAATAGATCGCGCCCGGCTCTCGTTATTGAATCCGGTGTTATACGATCACACGGAGGCGAGCCGCGTTAGTCGCCCGGGTGGCACCTCCTAGACCTGTAAATCGGATTTGAGAGATTTGCATTTACCAGATTAGCTCGCGGTGATCCAGGTCTCCTTCGTAGCCGCGAGCTGTTCGTCCGTGCAATAATTTCTATTTAAATGTCGAGTTGCAAAATTGCCGGGACAAAATAGACGGATTAACGCTGGGTATCCACTGGAGCATTTCGTCGTTTCTCCCTAGAAAGTACGTAACTCCATTTCAATGTTGCTAAATTTCCCCTCGCAAATTGCATTGTAACCAGTTTCTAACTGAAAATTACACGGATATTCCTTCAGATTTACTTAATGCAAAAATTAGACAAATGTTGGATAAAAATTGCGCAGGTCCATTTGCTAATAGTCCATCATTTACCCCCTTAGTCTAGAATCGCCAAAATTAACAAATAGGGTCGCTTCATACCCACTATGTCCTCTTTGTCTATCGCTTCCTTTATCAATTTCAAGAATCAACCCGCTGGTAAGCGTGATCTGGATCCCTCTGTACAAGGCTCAAAACCAACTGAATAATTGTCGTTATGATCCCTTTGTCGAAAATTTCGCAGGAATGGAACTTTCCGGTAATTAGTGGGTTCGACAACGCAACGATTCACGGTTCAACTGGCTTAAACTGCATGACAACTAATCAGAGGGCAAGCAGCCACAAAGTCCCCGGATGGCATTTTCTAGCCCAGATTAAACATTGAATTTACGACTGTTATTAAGCCTCGCCTCTATGAGCCGCGAGCTCTGCAGTTGAAATATTCATTCCGTTTGCCGCTCAAACAATTGGACGGAGTTCTGTCAAACGGAACTATGTGCATCAAGACATGAGCCCCGAGACCCATAAGAATATATGCATGACAGGGCTTACGTCATAATGCACATAGTTCCGTTTGACAGAAATACGTCCAATTCGCGCTGTAGAACAAATACACCGTCAAGTTTCAGCGTCCGTGGCTTTGAGGGCTAGCAAATTTTCCACCTCGTGCCCCGCTCTGTTTGTTTTCGTTGGTAATTGATACAATGGACCACTAGACAAGGTACAAATTCAAGCATTTTGATAAATGTTACGTAATTAGAATTTCACGCAAAACACGATTCTTGCATCGAAAACCACAGAAATTAACTCCTAACTAAGATATGAACGTCTTTATTTTACATTGGTTACGGAGATTTTGAAATGCCCGGTCACAAGAAACGCAATTCTCTACGCGGGTCAAATCGCGCCTCACAACAGTTTTGCCAGGCTCCTCAATCGAGCACTGCTCTTTTCCCACCCTTCATCGTTCAAAGTGTGAACAATTTGCAATAGCTGAGCCAAAGCGTCAAGATTGATGTTTCCAGATCTTCATACCACAGAGATTGTCATGGTGGGAGGTTTGAATTTACGCGTCAAGGAACATTAAGTACCTTAGTTAGTAATTGATTTCAGTAATTTTCGTTGCTTAAATCGTGTTCTACGTGAAATTTTGGTTAGGAAACATGTATCATAATGCTTAACTTTGCACCTTGTCTAGTCGTCCATTCTGGTAGGTAAGACAAGTGATTCATCATGGATTTGTTCTTGCAGTGAACCACTGGACAGGATAAGAAATTAAGCACATGTTTTCTCATTAAAATTTCACACAGAACACGTTGGACACACAGCTAAGTTTCAACATTAACTTATACGGGCGCAATTAATGTTAGTAGATAGTTTATCGGTTGAGCACAGGGGAGAATTTCTTGAGCAGCCGCCAACCCGCGGCGCACTATGGTCCAAAACTCAAGAATAGGAAAAAATAAGTCGGATAATGACTGAAAGATCAAGAAAGTCTCGAGGCCGATATTTTTTTGAGTCGCTAATTTCGAATTTGATCTCAAATTGCCTACTTTTTAACATTCTGGCCCATTAATTGTGGGCAAGTTTATGGTACGCTTGCGGCGCGGCGTGCTGCCGCTGCTAGCTCGAAACGCGCACTGACGCCTACAAACCTAACGGGATACTTCAAGCATTGCGCAATGCGTGAAGTAGCCCTTTAGGTTTCTAGGGGTCAGTGCGCGTTCCGCGCTGGCAGCATGCCAGCATTCTGGTGGGGAGAGCTCCCTGGCGGAGAAACTCTTATATCGTGTAATTTTTTTTTTTTTTCGACTTTTAAAATTACACACTGGTCGTGTGAAGTAATTAGTCAACTCTCAACGATAGATGAAGTGTAATAATGAAAGGCGAATCGTGCGCCATGCGCGCTGCGGACGGCGGATCATGAGATTCTTCCCTGTGCTCTGCCGGTAGTTTATATTGTAAACAGGGTAATTCAAAATTTCCACTCATGAAAAACCATAATCAACATTGGCATTGAAAGGCATTGACTAAGCATTGAAATCAACCTATACGTCAGGCAAACAACTAGATACGAATTCAGTTCCCTCTTTTGATACAAGGTATCTTTAATTTTGCCGAAGAAGAGTGAATAATACACAAGGAAATGCTCATTGACGGATCCAGCAAATTGGCAACATTTTGTTTCTCCATTTAAACCTATGGAAATGTATCGATTCTTGGAGGGGCCAGGTGCTTTGACAAGAATCGATTATTATTTAGCATAGGTTCGAAGAAAATCCGGTGTTGCCAGATTGCTGGAGCCGCCTCTGGAAATTCTTCAAAATTCCTCAATGGATTTCATGCGATCCTTTCTAATATATTTTTAACGTAGATGCGATGAAAAAAAGTTCTCTATTCGTCAATATGTGTCAAAGTTTGAGAGGTTTCATTTAATCACTCTCCGTGTTTTTTCGCATAAATGCAAGTTTTTCGAAGTTAATGCGATGTTATGCGAATAGCGATACAAATTATGAACAGTAATTGCAATCTCTTCGAGACAGCATAATTGAGGAATCTCTTTGATTGGAGGAGAAGTCGAGACAATAACTGATTTTAGGTTCGACTAAGAATCTGCGCTTCCGTTCGAAATTTTTCAGACGGCGAGCCTCCAAAACAGGACAATCAGACGGGAACCATTACATCCAAACGTAGTTCCAGTTTCATGGAACAAATTCTGTTCGGTAGATTGACATAAAAGTTCTGTTTAAGTTCAATACGTCTGCGAGAAAATGTACACCATAGGAAGACTCGGTTTATTAATTGGCTATCGAGAGCTAAAACCGCGAGTTCTAACTGCGTGCAGAAAATCCATCATGAGCACAATTTTCTCAGAATTCTCAACGGAGACTTTAAAGGAATTTCTGAAACTTCTTGAATATTTAAACGGACGCGCCGGCACCCCTGCGCCACGCCGCGCGCTGCAGCGCATGCAAAATACTCGGCATAATCGATCAGCCCCCGGTTTCCGTCTCTCGATGAATTCAATTTGTTTTCGAAAAAGAAGGCTCCGACAAAGCTCTTTAACCTTGAGGTTCCAGGAGGTTTTGATCCGTGAGGTGAGGGTGCTTTGCTTCCCTCGTCATGGCAACCGCGGAATTGCTTCCAGCCTCTGGAAATTTCCATTATCTTCTATTTCTCTTCTCATTACCGCTCGAGGATAAATGCTTTTTACCACCAATGTTCGATCCTAGGATGGTTTTTATTTTTATTTATCACGTAATCATGAAAAATCGTCCTCCTGGTATTGTCTTTCCTGCTTTCGTTAAAAGCACGGCCGTTCAGAGATTCTCGCGATATTCTCTTTTTCTTCATTTAAATGCATGTAAATCGATCGATTCTTGGTCATGTAGAATCGATATTTGCAGTGTATTTAAATGCAAGAAAGCTGTCTTGCCAACTTGCAAGGTCCGCCGCCATTTACGCGGAAAAATGAACTCAGTAAGGTGTAATAAATTTAAGTTGAGACATCATACCATTGCATAGAGGAGTGTTTTACGGAGAAACTGGAGCAAACAAACCTAAGGAGGTCAAAACGATCTCTAAATTACTGATTTTTATTTTTATTTTTATTTTTATGTACTTTAGCACAACATTTTGAAATTTGCGATGGTAAAAAAAATAAATAACTCGATCAAAATAAAAAATATTTTAATATTTTGTGCAAATTTAACCTTAACTTTTCTCAAATATTAAAAGTAAGAGTCACAGCTAGACGCGTGTTGATAGCGGTGCAGAGCTACAAGTATTCGTGTGAGATACAAGTATAGTGATGGGTGTCCATATTGCATGTGCAAAATTAAAGGCATGATGGCAGGAGGCGCGTGAACTCGCAATGCTTCGTTCTGTGCCGCCTAGTAAGTTATCACTCAGATTCGAAAGAAATGTTATTAAACAAGGCCCGATTATGCCTCTCCTATCTTCGGGTGTGTTGTTCACGTAGCCCATAAAGCACCTTAACAAATAAGCTAAACGGAACTTAAACAATATGGAAATAAAGCATGGAAGGACGGGCGTTAATGACGGCGCAGAGATACAACTATTCGTACTCGATGGATGTCCGTGTTGCATATTATGCACAATTGAAGGCGCGAAGCGTCAACTCGCAGTGCTCCACTCCATGCTGCTGTTTAATTCTTTCGCTAAAAAGCTGTTTACAGTGTCAATGTCCCAGAACTATTAATGGTCAAAATGGAGATGTTGCACAAGTGAGGAATTTGCGATTTGACTGTTGTTTCTGACGTAAAAGTTCGCGAAAAACACGATGGTGCCTCTGGTTTTCTCTGAAATCAACTCCCAAGCGCAAAAAAAGCTCTCAAGTTGAGGCCAAAATGGAGGGGATATCCCACCTTACCCTGAGAGTCCACCTCTACATCAAAACAAACTCTCCATGCAAAGATAGGGAGCAAATGCATTAGCAGGGCTGCCACTTCATTTGGGGACTCTAAAACTGAAAACACGGCATCACTGCTAATGTATTTGTTCCCTATCTTTGCATGGAGAGTTTGTCTTGATGTAGACGTGGACTCTCAGTGAGGGTGGGATGTCCCCTCCATTTTGGCCTCAACTTGAGAGCTTTTTTTGAGCTTGGTAGTTGATTTAAGAGAAAACCAGTGACACCATCGTGTTTCTCGCGAGCTTTCACATAAGAGTTACCAGTGAAATCGCAAATTCCTCACTTATGCAACATCTCCATTGTCAGATATAAGTGTAACCGCACCCTCGTTGTTGACAAACAAAAATCTTGCATTTCAAGGGAGAGGAGGGGGATCGGGTGTTTCAAATCAATAGCTCTTTCAAGTCAGTTTGTTCTACATCTGCTAAAAATGTGCGCAAATTTTAAATCGGGATTCGTAGTTATTCAGAATGAAATATTGAAAAACCTAGAATTAGACATAGTTTTAAGGAAGTATCTTCAGTTTATTATTTTTAATATGACAGAAAGTGCACTTTTAGATTTATGATGAAGCAACCGGCCCTAAATTACGTAACGCTTTAAAAACTCAAACAAAACAAAATTCGCAGTTTTAGTTAAAAAGTTCATGTCCGACCTTTCTGATTGACTCGATCCACTGTGCGGAAGTTGAAAATGAAATAATGCATTAAACCCTACGCAGGTGCGACGAGGGAGAAAAAAGCGAAAGAATGTTTTGCCTAGGGCCAGGTCTGGCAATGAAGACAGGCTGAGTCTTTCTAAATGTTGTAATACCCTCTTTTCTCTGCGGAGCCTTGGTCGTGGTCGGTAGACACAAGGATAAGGCGCGGTGATCAAAATTAGACGCAAGACGTGCGAAATTTCTACTCTTTCCTTCGTCCGGCTTCGAGGAGTTGGCAAGGAAAGTTAATTAAAGGGGGAGGGATGATTGCCACTTATACCTCCTCCTCCGTGTTCTCTCATGGTCGACACTTTCTGTTGACTCAACTCACTGCTTTCTCACTGGAGGACTTGAAACACGCGTGGTCTTGAAACACGCCGCTAAGAAGCGGGAAGAGAAGATAAGTAAACTCAGTCTGGAGGTAATCTAAGTATACGTTCTGAACGTATTTCTTGCCCGAAAGATAAGCACCCTAGTAGCATTAGATGTTTGGAAAAAAAACTTTAAAAAATCTCGTTAGTTCCAGAAAGAAAACTCTTAAAATACTTTTAAAATATAAGATTTAGAAAATTTGAGCGTTTGTTCTGTTTCAGGTGAAGATGCCACCTCGCACCTTTACAATTTTCTATCACTATTTATTTTTGTGAATTACATTAACTCAAATTTTACAAAAAAAATTACTCCTCCATGGCTACATATTTTGTAGTTTATTTTGTATTTAGCATCAATATGAGTAATATCTAGAATTTAACAAATTCTAACTTTTTTTAAACATAAGTTTGTTTTTCAACGTAGTTTTCACATATTAGTCCTTTAACAGTCAATACTACTTGGCTTTTGGGTAGGTACCTATACGTTTTGGACGAATAATTTGTTGTTGAGCGGATCCACGAAAAAAATTAGTTATTTTTGAACAATTCCTTTGGCAGCCCTGGTGTTAAAACATATTTAAGTTTAAACTTTCTTACTCTAGCCGATAACGCTCGCTGTAGTCCAGTATACCAAACAAAGGGCCCCTATCCATCCTTTTTAAAATTTCTTCTTTTCCTCGATCTCTCTTTCAAGAATTTTCGCTTCTTTGTTTCTCTGTAAGTTTTCTCCACTCCCCCCCCTCACCCCCTTTTCCACGTTTGTTTAAGTCGTTGTATTTCCATTATTTATTTTCCCACTTTGTTGTGAGGTCCTGAATTTTTAATCCCGCATCGCAATGTGCTCCCCGTAATTGCAAGCCTCTAAAAGTAAAATCAACATCAAAGGATTCTACTTTACAGCAACCCTCCTCAGCTGCCTCAGCTCTGAAAGCTCCTCATTTTTGTAGCATACACCACCCCCACCAGATTTTAAAATCTATATTTTTTATTTCATCGACTTGAGAGACCAATATATATTTAGTCTCGCAATTTGATGGAGCGAGCCCAACGCAACATTTTGAATCTTAAACTCGAGAAAACAGACAGCCAGTGACTGATTTCTTTTTTCATTTTTGCCCCTCTTTTTTCGTGTCGCATGGCCAGCTATCCTGGGATAGTTTCAAAATGATCAAGAGAGGGAGGTACCCGTAGCAACCAAGTAGTATTAATCAGAAGAAAAATTTCGATATTTTGAAATCAAGTAGCATTTTTTCACGATTTTTAAGCGATAAAATCGCAAGGATCATCAACATATGAGCGATTATCCTCACTTTTGTCGCAAATTTATCTCAATGAAATTGCGTTCATAAAAATCGAAATTTTATCTTTTATCACGTTATTGCGATAATTTGCCTTCAGAAAAATCGTTATTTTATGGCAAACTTATGAAACATTATGAACATTTTTTTTATACTTTCTTCATTTTTGCCCCTCTTTTTTTGTGTCGCATGGCCAGCTATCGCGGGATAGTTTCAAAGTGGTCAAGAGAAGGAGGCACCCCGCACCCAGTAACCAAGTAGCATTAATCAGAAGAAAAATTGCGATATTTTGAAATCAAGTAGAATTTGTTTCACGATTTTTAAGCGATAAAATCTCTAGAATCATCAACATCTAAGCGATTATCCTTTGTCGCAAATTTATCTCTATGAAATCGCGTTCATAAAAATCGAAATTTTATCTTTTATCACGATATTGCGATAATTTGCCGTCAATAAATCGTTATATTATGGCAAACTTATGAAATGAAATTGCAATTTATCGCAATTTTTTTTATCCTATAATATTGAAATAATTCGACTTTGATAAAATCGCGATACATTCTCTGATCAAACCGCAACTTATCGCGATCACTGCTACTTGGCCCAAGTAGCACCAAGTAACTTGGGTTGGTCCGGTAAATGCCCACGGGTAACGTTTCGCCGATTACATTGGCGGATCCAGCAAATTGGCAACATTGTCTTTTCTCCATTTAAACCTATGGAAATGTAGCGATTCTTGGAGGGGCCAGTTGCTCCGACAAGAATCGATTATTTAGCATAGGTTTAAATTGAGGAAATCTGGTGTTGTCAAATTGCTGGATCCGCTTCTGGCCGATTATCAAAACTGCGCAGAAAAAAATTAGAAAAATAAGAAATGAAGGTAAATATGGCAACTGTATGGCAGGAGTTCGCAGGAATTGATGATCTGTTCATTTTGGCAACCGTAAAAAGCTCCATGTGTTTTGATAGATCGAGCAGGGCCTTTAAAGGGGAATGAATAATAATGGCAAAATTGGAAAAATAAGAAATAAAGGTAAAGATGGCAACTGTATGGTTGGAGTTCGCAAGAATTGATGATCCGTTCATTTTGGCAACCGTAAAAAGCTCCATGTGTTTTGATAGATCGAGCAGGGCCTTTAAAGGGGAATGAATAATAATGGCAACATTGGAAAAATAAGAAATAAAGGTAAAGATGGCAACTGTACGGCAGGAGTTCGCAAGAATTGATGATCCGTTCATTTTGGCAACCGTAAAAAGCTCGATGTGTTTTGATAGATCGAGCAGGGCCTTTAAAGGGGAATGAATAATAATGGCGCGTCTTGAAACAGTCATCTCGGTCATTGTAATGAAAGCACCTCGAGTCAGAGCGCACCGTCTGGGTTGTTTTGGTTACGCCACCGCCGTTATGTCACTGTACAAGAAAATTACGCAATAAATTAAGCGTCACGGCCTGCGGGTCGATTGTTGAATCGTTATCGAATGCTTCTGATCGATAAACCCCTATCTTAACAATGCTATATATCGATCAAGGTCATTCGATATCGATTCAACAATCGAGGAGCTGGAGGAAAACATCCTCCTCGTAATAACATCATGACGGGAACTAGGACAAGAGGGATAAAATAACAACCAACTTCCAATCCGGTACAATCTCGGAAAAGATCGGAAAAGAAAGGCGCTTAAATCTAGAGTTCAGACTCTTAAAAACACGGACAAGAAAAAATACTCACGATTCAATCGGATTTTTGCTTGATTCAAAAGAAAATTTGCTTAAATCAAGAGGCTTGGCTCTTCGATTCAAGGAAAACCCCGATTGAATTCTGAGTATTTTTTCTTGCCAATGGTGTTAAGAGTCTGGGCTCTAGATTCAAGCGCCTTTTTTCCCCCGGTGTATTGAAACTTGAAAAACACGTATCATTGTGTGACCTTGCTGGTTTTTTGTCACTTTTTACTTTTTCGAAAGAAAGAAATTGGACGTTATTTCGCATCAGTTTTACCCATTTTTGTTAATCGTGCATAAAAGAATTTGCAACATTTTCAAAGAGTCGCGGCCATTCATTTTGCTCTCAAAAAGTAAAAAAGAGCGGAAATTTTGGAAAGTTGAAATCGAAAACTGCGTCACTTGATGAATTTTTGTTGGATTTCGGGTCAGATCGAGATGATTCATTCACGTTGCGCCATAGTGTAAGGACGAGAGCAGTAAGTTCAAAATAACAGGATGTGTGAACACTTTAGACTGTCACTCTAATTTTGTGATGTCGTTAGAGAGCTGAATAAAGAATATTGACGTGAATAAAAAAGGATGAAATCGGATGCTACTCACAAGAAACCATGTAGTGCACATACTGTTTTCTCGATTTTCTCGAAAAGTTGATATGAACCTAATTGCTGCACATATTCGGTCCTTTCCTGAGCACGGCGCGGGCGGCCGGCCAGCACGCAACGCGCATCGGCGCCTACAAACCTAAGGGGATACTTCAAGCATTGCGCAATGCGTGAAGTATCCCCTTAGCTTTGTAGGCGCCAGTGCTGGCAGAAGTGCAGCACGTCGCGTCACTCCGCTTTATGCTAGGCTCTTATTTTTTAAACTCGCATAATCAGCGTTTTTCAACTCATGATTTTTAAAGTTTTGCACACTCTGCATGGATTACTCTCATTTAAATTGATTAAAAAAATATATATGAGAAAGGAAAATCGAAAACACAGGAAAATGCGGAAACGAGGCTAAAATACAAAATACAAAGGCAGGACGTTTCGATACCATACGGCACCATTATCAACTGCTAAAATTAAATTAAAAATAAAAAAGAAATTAAAATAAAAATAAAAACCAGCAAACGGCGTTACATGGTGAAATTGGTTAATGAGACTGCAGTGATAATAGAATGAACAACAAGGAAGGAAAAATATAATGTGTGTTTAATGCGTGCTACTAACTTCATTATTTATAGTTAAGTGCCTTTTACCAATTTTTGTCCGCATTGTCCATAAGGATGCCGCACTGTGCGGCGGTGTATCATCACTTCCCGGCCCAAGTTTCACAAGCGCCATGCTACGTTTTAAAGTTTCCGCCGCCATATTATTTTTTTTACAGAATGATAATTGGTTGAATCTGTCAGAAAATTTCACTGAATTTTACCGGCATCACAAAGAAAATTCAGTGAAATTTTTGAACAGCTTCGTTGAATAATTTCTCTGTAAAAAAATGAAATGGCGGCGGAAACTTTGAAACGTCGCAGGGCACTTGTGATACTTTGGCCGGAAGGTGACGATATCACGTTTAAATTTTGCAAATAATATACGTTTGAAAGAGAGAAGGCAAAAAAAAAAAAAAACAAACAAACAAACAAACAAACAAACAAACAAAACAAAAAAAAAAACAAAGGAAAAACAACTCAATTGGACGTATTTCTGTCAAACGGACTATGTGCATTAAGACATGAGCCCTGAAACCCATGAGAATAGATGCATAACAGGGCTCATGTCATAATGCACGTAGTTCCGTTTGGCAGAAATACGTCCAATTATCCCACACGTTAGGAAGTATTAAAAATTTCTTCGATTTAGTCATAGTATTTCGGCAGTTTCATTACAGGAGTAAGATCAAAATCTTTTGACAGGCCATTGGCATCATTCATTGTAAACCAGTGGCGTGGCGTGCTTCGATATATCGTCACCTTCCAGGCAAAGTATCACAAGCGCCATGCGACGTTTAAAAATTTTTGCCGCCATTTTATTTTTTTACATAGAAATTATTGGTTGAATCTGTTCGAAAATTTCATTGAATTTTATGGGCAGCACAAAAAAAATTCAGTGAAATTTTCGGACAACTACAACCAACTATTTCTCTGTAAAAAAATAAAATAGCGGTGGAAACTTTTAAACGTCGCATGGCGCTTGTGATACTTTGCCTGGAAGGTGACGATATATCGATAATTCCCCATTTGAAACTATGGTAAATAATCGATTATTAAGGTGTTCGTTGCGAACACCCTGATAATCGATCCTTTTCCACAGGTTTAAATGGCAGATCAATCGATATATCGCAAAGCACGCCACGCCACTGTTGTAAACCGTTCCGCTGGAGAGGCGGAGAGAGCTCAGCTCTGTATATTAACGTTCCCAAACGCTCTTTTTCATCTTTTTCGACGCCGGATCTAATTGCCGTCAGATGTTGCTCGAGTGCCAATTGAAAGAGGCGGGAACTTGGCCTTTTTTACGCCGGCGAATGGGCAGCGACGGGTGGGGTGGGGCTGGAAAATGAACGTTTATCTGAAAAAGGACGTAAGTGCCGAGGGGTCCGCATCGTATTTTCGTTTTTTTCCAATAAGTCGTCCTGGGGGAGGAGCGGATGCGGGGGAAGGAACTCAATTAGGTAATCCTAAATGGGAAGCTTTCCAAATTGGACGAGTCAGATACGGAAATGAAAAGAGTGATGCAAAGCGGTGTCGGATTTAATACCGACCGTCATTGACTCGAAGTGAGAACGTCATGTTTTCCACCGAAGGCGGAAAATTGATGATTTAATACGACGATTTGGTAACTTCCTCTTCTGCTGATTCGACCTGCGCCTCCGCGCTTGATACAGGAAGGAGGGAATCCGATCGTAAGTCTGTACATACTTGCCAGAAGGGGTCTTGCCGAATGTGGATGGGTGGATACTGCAGGGTTTCCGGCCGTCTGGAAAACTGGGATAATGAGGGAAAGTCGAGGAATTTTGGACGACTGCGGAAAAAGTCAGGGAATTCGTGGGAAAAGTTAGGGAATTTCTGATACGTTTTCTGATCACCGAAAGATATCATTGATCTTTTAACTGTTTGCCCCTTCTGGTCATTTTTTGTTCTGGAATTAACAAGGAAATTTTGTCCAAAGTTTAGCGAAAGGCAGCTTTCTTTTTCCTCTTCTTTTTTTCCTGGGAAAAAAACACATTGGATCTAGAGTCCAGACTCTTGAAAGAAAACATTGACAAGAAAAAATACCCTTGATTCAATCAGATTTAAGTTTAAATCGAAAGGATATCCGCTCAAATTAAGAGGCTTAGTTCTTGATTTAAGCAAAAATCCGATTGAATCAAGAGTATTTTTTCTTGTCGATGTTTTTATGAGTCTGGACTCTAGATCCAATGTGTTTTTTCCCAGTGTTTTTTAAGTGGAAATTTTTCTAAAAGGTTAGGAAAAGTCAGGGAATTGAAAAAAATGTTGGAGTTACGGAAAAGCAAAACTAGTCTGGGAAAAGTCGGGAAATTTGCAGACTGAGTGTCCGTCAAATGTGTGGTGACTCGTGTACTCCTACCTTACCGAGATGAGCAGTAAGTGGAAAAGTGAAATTTTGAGGGAACGGACCTTGAGACGTCTAAGCGGAAAACGTCATTCAACGAATTCCACGATCTGGGCTAAATTAAAAGTGCGCCTGTATACGCAGAGTATGGACTCGACGAAACATGAAGCTCTTAGGCCATAAGGACAGCCAACCTTCCTACTCGAAAAACAGTAGAAAAATGCTGCTGTCGAATATTCAGATTCTAAAATCAAACCAAGATAGACGCAGTGGCTGGATGCAATTGCTCAAAAATGCGGCCCGGAACGTATGGTATGTTTATGTATGATCTAATGTCGATTAGAGCTTCTATATTTCTGACAGCATTTTCTTAAAACGTTTATCGTAGAACAGTTCGGCAACATACGATGGAGAATTTCAGGTGTCTGAAAGTTAACAAACTTCATTTTGTACGTGAATGTCGGTCGTAGAGAAACGAAACTTCGAAAATATTTTTGCCGATCCAATCCAAGTCCATGCTTTACTTGTTTCCTTTACGTGAAATGCTGCTCAGTGAATCAGTTTATTTTGAAAAATTAAAATTCGGCTCTTACATCAAAGTACGGGTATTTTTCAGCTTTTGCCAGATGTAGACAATTTTCTTATGAAATCCCGAGAATTTTTATAGAGCCATTGCGTTGTTTTAAACATCACATCATGAGTGAGTAAGTTTCATCACATAATTGAAAAGAAAAAATTAAAAATAAAAACTAGCTTTGATCGTGGAAACTTCGGAAACGACTGATGGTCAATTATTTCCTATAATTCGTAGAAAAAGTGGACGTATTTATGCGAAAAGGAGATATGTGGAAGTGGAAAGATGGGGTGTGCTCGTTAGTGGTCGGGCCATAAGAATGAATGGGGAATATAAAGCGCCAGTGACGTCAGCGGCGACGATGGAGACTCCGAGCCGCGGATCCGTGTCTTTAACTCATGAGCCCTGTCCACAACGCTCTCTCGCCATGCCCGCGGCTCATGAGTTAGCATATTTTGCCGCTTAGCTCCTTTTGATTTAATGTCAAATCCCGCTTTTCAATTTTCTCAAAAGGAGCTATATCCACTTTTACATTGTTTCTTATGGCCCAACTAACGAGCACACCCCATCTTTCCACTTGCACATATCTCCTTTTCGCATAAATACGTCCAAGTAACATTGAAACTCGTGCTGTCATCGCACAACTCTGCCATGCTGAGGAAAAACGTCGTATGGACCTTTCAGGCGATGTAATATACTCTTTGATAAAATACAAATTAATCGGAAAAGTTGTGAATATTTTTCATCTAATGGGCCTGTTGCAAACTTTTGCTAGAGCAAAACTAAGAGTTGTTTCTTATAGATAATGCCTCAAAAATCACGATGAGCGCATCGGCAAACTCTGAAATGCACTCATAACTTCACAGTCTGCGTAAGAAATTTGCGGTTTTTTGAGCTTCCCGCTTCAAAAACGATACTACGGCACAGGTGAACATTTGGACGTATTTATGCTAAAAGGAGATATGTGCAAGTGGAAAGATGGGGTGTGCTCGTTAGTTGGGTCATAAGAAACAATGTAAAAGTGGATATAGCTCCTTTTGAGAAAATT
>NW_017552543.1:2738722-2800962 GCF_001854935.1 Bemisia tabaci
CTTTCGAACGAGCTATCACAAAGGGGGTCTTCCCATTTGAAAATTAAAAGTTGGGGGCCGTTGCCCCCCCAAGGGGGGCCCCCCTAAAAATTTTAGGGGGGCCAAAAAGTAGCTCCCTTTGACCTAGGAATATCCCCCAAGTTTCAAATTTTTACCTCAATTAGGTAAAAAGTTAGAGGGGGTGGAAGGGACTTTTGGATCACCCTGTAGATTCAACTAATCGCTCCGATTCCAAATAAGCTACTGCACCACCATTGCTAGCTGTGGAGGGCGCGGAGCAGCTAGTTTTCTTATGAAATCCCAAGAATTTTTATAGAGCCATTGCGTTGTTTTAAACATCACATTATGAGTGAGTAAGTTTCATCACATAATTGAAAAGAAAAAATTAAAAATAAAAACTAGCTTTGATCGTGGAAACTTCGGAAACGACTGATGGTCAATTATTTCCTATAATTCGTAGAAAAAGTAACATTGAAACTCGTGCTGTCATCGCACAACTCTGCCGTGCTGAGGAAAAACGTCGTATGGACCTTTCAGGCGATGTAATATACTCTTTGATAAAATACAAATTAATCGGAAAAGTTGTGAATATTTTTCATCTAATTGCTCCGACAATTGTTTTTGCAATTTAATCCAAAATATCTGCAAATTTCAGAGAAAAAAATGCATGGATTTCTCCCCAAATACTTCAATTCTTCATAGTAGGAAAGGACTAGATTTTGCGATTTGGAACTGTGAATTCTAGCCCGGTTAAAAAACCACGTATGTGCCATTAGTTTTCCTAAGCACATAAGTGTTTTTCCAGAAAAGCCAGAATTTATAGTTCCAAGTTGCAAAATGCAGTACATTCGGCAACATTCGAATGTTCATATGGGGTTTTACGGCAGAACTTTGCCTCGCTCGGCTGTCAGCTCAGATCCTCGGAGAAGAAAAGTGCACGCTGAATAATGCACGCCGTCTTAAATGATGCTCTCGGGAAGAAACCGCCAAATTGGGCGAGATTCTGGAAACGTCGTAGAATGATTTATCTAAAAGCAACGAATCCAGGACGCTAAGTTTGACAACCCCGTAGCGGTGGCACCCGGGGTGAAAACTCGAGTTGAGTCGATTGAAGGATCCGACTGGTGCGCCGCACAGTGGATCAAGTCAATAGGAGAGATCGGACAAAATTCGGAAACTCTAAACGCTTATAACTCGGTTTATACAAAATTTTAAGGTTCTGAAAGTGGCCCCATTGGTTTTCTCGTGAAATTTTTCTTCAGAAACACCCCTTAAAATTTAAAATGTGACGAAATAAACATTTAAATTTGCAGTTTTAATAAAAAATATCATGTCCGACCTCTCTAATTGACTCGATCCACTGTGCGCCGCGCAGAGTTTTTCCAGTTAATCCTCCGCTGTCCATTTTTCCGACTAATCCATTTTTAATACTCGTACGAGGATGAACATATCCGATGAGTATTGAGCACTGCAGACTGGATTCGTATCCTCATTCAAAAATAAATTCGAAACGTTAGGGAAGTCTCTCGACGCAGCTCGCACGCGGCTGTCCGTGGAATGGCAACTTAGATTTAATTAGAATCTTGCTCCAGGAAAATTGAAGTTCCGAGAACGGACCTTCTCCTCCCCTCCACATACTTCACAAGCTATGTCTTCTTTTCATATCGACGGTGAAACTTCCAGACCACGCATCTCGGTTTGCGACGTTGCGGATTTTCTATCAAAATATATTTTTTGGATGAAAAAATACCCAACGTCAATTCCTGAAAACTTGTGTGATTTCTCTTCACGATAGGAAAAATGGTTGAATAACATTTTCTTTTCGTACCTACCGATGAATGTCGTAGGAAAATAATTTTTTCACCTCTTTATTTGGTAACTTGATCACAGTTTATGTAAAATTTTAAGCGCTGGCATCGCTCGCGAACCGCAATATGTGTACTGAAGTCGATGTTATGCACGGCGTTCATGAGATAACTATTCGAGCACTGGTGCTGGTCATATTGCTGTTCGCCGAAATTGAAGGCGCGCCACCAGCGGAAGTCATCATGAGGCAACTGCGCTGTGAAAACTTCAAGGAATGATATTGGTTTGTTCTTTTTCACAATAACAAAATCGGAACGGAGACTTTTAAACGCCCTTAAACGAGATACGTGGTCTCGTAGTTTTATCGCCGATACAAGAGAGGAGAAAAATGAGAAGAATGCTATTAACCCTCACAGCATCAAGAACGATGGGAAAAATTGGTGAATAAAATTTTCTTTTCGTACCTACCGATGAATGTCGTAGGAAAATAATTTTTTCACCTCTTTATTTGGTAACTTGATCACAGTTTATGTAAAATTTTAAGCGCTGGCATCGCTCGCGAACCGCAATATGTGTACTGAAATCGATGTTATGCACGGCGTTCATGAGATAACTATTCGAGCACTGGTGCTGGTCATATTGCTGTTCGCCGAAATTGAAGGCGCGCCACCAGCGGAAGTCATCATAAGGCAACTCCGCTCGACGGAATTTAACGACGGGTTTCGTAGTGTGCTTAGTGCTTTCCGAAATGACCTTAAGGGATTGCACGAAACTTACTTCACTCCTCTTCCGGCCCTTAAATGTCGACTGAATGTTGAACTTTCTACAACTCGTACGACGCGAGGCTTTTCTCCGTTGAACAAAGTTGCTTTTATGTGTTTGACCTTGATACTGATTTCAAGCGATCGTTTCAGGGCATGGTGTTAAAGGCTGAATCAATCTGTAACTTAGCTCAATCCTCCCTAAATATCAGTGTTCCGGAAAGCTAGCCGAAGACAAAGCATAGCGGAAGAAAGAGTAAAGATGTAGAACAGAGAGATTGTCTATACAAAGAAGTATTATTATGTTTTATTCCGTACCATTCGTTTATTTTTAATCCTCGTATAAAAACCACCCATTTGCTAAATTCAATTCTAGCTGGAGCGCATTTTAGTTATGCATTCACGACTGCTAAAATGCCAAAGGAAATCGACAAGCCTAGCGTGCATGGAAGCTATTCCCATTTTAATCTTCCGTCACATTCTTACGGCGCAATGATACAACTATTTGAACTCTCCAAAATGCGTCAGGTATCACGCCGCATTTGAAGGCGTTTTCAAAACCGTCAAGTTCCGATACCCGGATTATCGTTTTGCAAAGTTCCTATTAGGTATTAAAGAACCAATTGGATCTCTCCGTTCAAAAGCGACCTATCTCGAAAAAAAGAAATTTTTCAAAAGACAATAAAAACTGCGTAACAGCCAGAAAAAAAGTGTTTTCACGCAAAAAAATGAACATCGTAAAGAACCCGAGTTTGGTTGATTTTAAACTGAGAGATTCAATTGAGACGGTACGAGATTTAGGACCAAAATAAATCTCTCGCAATATCCACGTTTTTCACAAATTTATAATTTATCGTGCTTTAACTTAAAATAACATCTTAGAGAGTGTATTTATATACTTCTTAGTTGTTTTTTGAGTGATGTCGAATCAACCTCTCTGAGCTCTTAGTATTGTTAATGCATCGTTCTTCTCTATATTTAGAAGCATTTCGCCTCTCGCTATCACAATATTTACTTCATTCAATTTTAATAACGTAACATAAACCCGCCGCACAGAGGATTGAGTCAATTGGAGAGGTTGGACATGACATTTTTTTTATTAAAACAAACTGCAAATTTTGATGTTTATTTCGTCGCATTTTAAATTTCAAGGGGTGTTAAGATGAAAATTTCGCGAGGAAACCAATGGAACCACTTTTAGAACCTCAAAGTGTTGTATAGACGGAGTTATAAGCGTTTAAAGTTTCCAAATTTTGTCCGACCTCTTCTATTGACTCGATCTACCGTGCGCCGCAATCATACCGATATGACGCATTCCGGTACAAAAAACCTTAAGGTGTAAATCGCTTCAGGAGGGACTGGACTGCAAAGTGTCCAGGAGGCGTACCTGTCGGCTCTTCATTAAAATAAAGTAGAAGCAGTTATTGTTGGATAGCACAGCCGCGTACTTACCTACCTTAGCGGTAAGAGTCATTGAAAAATGGGTAAAAACTGAGTTTTTGAAGTTTATGCAATGCGCATTTTATGTGATTCGAATTATGGATCGATGTTTTTTTTTCGTGTCGCACTACGTGGTGAGTTTTCTATACCTAATTTTGAATGCAAAAACAGCCACAAAAAATTAGATTAATTTATAAGAACATTGTGTACAGTTATTTGTGCATCTTATATCTATAGGGAATCTTTGCCAGATTCCGGTCTTTTCACCGTCATGCAGTGCCCGCTATCCATAAACGCTATGAAATAAATGTAGAAATTTGACGAATGACTCTAATTGTTCAAATAACAAAAAATACGTTACTTTTGGCAAGAAGTATATTTAGCAATTCTAAGAAAAATATTACGAAGTGGCGATTCTTGAAAGTGGGCAACATTGTTTTTCCTCCATTTAATTGTATGTAAAACAATCGATTCTTGGTGGAGCAGCTTGTTTCACCTAAAATCAATATTTTTAATTGATTTACTTTAATGGAAGAAAGCAGTGTTGCCAACTTGCAAAATCGCCACTGATATTAGGCATTATAGTAGCAGGTATACAATATCGACGGTGTAAGTCGGCAATCACATAATTTAGTTTGCGACGTCGCAGACTTCCTGTCATACTTTATTTCTTAAACGGAAAACTTCTCGACGGCAATTCTTTAAAACTGTCGTAATTTTTCTTCTCTGTGCGAAGAAAAATCTGCATAAACTTCAAGGAATGATGTCAATTCGTTCTCCTTTGAAAAAATAAAGTAGCGGCGGAGATTTTCAGACACCGCAAACAAAATATGTGATTGTGGACTTACGCCGTCGAATATATTATTTAAGTATAACAAACTACTTGCAGTGGACGTATTTTTATCAAACGGAACTAAGCACCAATTTGAGTTCCTTTTGAGGAATTCAGAATCCCGGATAGCGCGTTCTGTCAAACGGACCTAAGCGCCATGGAAAAGCATTGCGAGTATAGGACGGAAAAAGCCGGACGCCCGATTCCGCCGCCAATCCAAGCCCCCCTCTACCTTCCTCACCCTATGGCGCTTAGGTCCGTTTGATAGAAATACGTCCAGCTATCAAAATGCTATTTCAAATTATTTTCAGTAGTAACATGGTTATCTCTAACTTCCACTGCTACAAGGGACGTGTGTATGTTGTTTCATCGTAACTGCATGCTCATCGAGGAGCGGACAGAACTAAACAACTGGCCTCTGATTGGCTCTCCGGAGGCCCCTTAACTTCCGCCATTTTGTATGTTTTGATTATTTTGATTTATTATGTTCGGTTTATCGTTTGTCAAAATTTTGTGGGATTTTTTGCACAATTTTGATAATGCGATATTAATTTTAACGTTTGAACGTACAAACGTTTGAATGTTAATTTGATTGTAATTTAATTAAAAAACGGGCCCCTTAACCTACGTCACGTACTTCATGTGACACGTACTGAGGCTCATGGGAAAGAGCTTGATGCAAAAACGGCTTTTTTCGCCCCCCCTCTGGAAGTTCTTCAGACTTTGTCTATTGATTACTCATACTTGAGCGCTTTTTTTCCCAAATTTTCAGACCTCCAAAAAATTTTGGGGGGGAGCCAGGGGGGGTGGAAGTCAAAACCTTTGAACCTCGATATCTCTTGAACAAAGAAAGATATCGAGGTCCGGTTTGGACGAAAAATCGTCTAAAATTGCATACTTTAGGATTCTAAAGGTCGAAAGCCCGATATCACATTTTTAAGTCAACATATGTGCTTTTTTCCAGTTTTTAGGTCTAGAAAATTTCTTTTAAACGAAAAATTTACAAAGATCTCAATTTTTTATTTGAACCAAAACCAGTTTTTTAAATTGTTCGTCTTTTTCCGCATCCAACGAGTGGTCCATTAAGCTGGGGAACCAAACGGTTCCGGAGTTATGATCGATTGAAGTTTCCGCTCAACGCGCGCCGACCGATTTTCGCGCGCAAAAAAGTCGGATTTGACTGTTATTAGATCAGATTGAATGTTCAAACTGAGCAAAATGCTTTATTAGGGACTCTTGAGGGTCGCTGAGTTCAGAAATTACCGATACTTCCAAAAAATTCACGTTTTTAAAATTGCAGCTTCGGACAGGACCACTGAGCGGCCGGTCGGCGCTCAGTGGGCCTCTAAAATAGCGCTGCGGAGCTGTAATTTTAAAAACGTAAATTATTTGGAAGTATCTGTAATTTCTGAACTCAGCGACCCTCAAGAGTCCCTAATAAAGCATTTTGCTCAGTTTGAACATTCAATCTGATCTAATAACAGTCAAATCCGACTTTTTTGCGCGCGAAAATCGGTCGGCGCGCGTTGAGCGGAAACTTCAATCGATCATAACTCCGGAACCGTTTGGTTCCCCAGCTTAATGGACCACTCGTTGGATGCGGAAAAAGACGAACAATTTAAAAAACTGGTTTTGGTTCAAATAAAAAATTGAGATCTTTGTAAATTTTTCGTTTAAAAGAAATTTTCTAGACCTAAAAACTGGAAAAAAGCACATATGTTGACTTAAAAATGTGATATCGGGCTTTCGACCATTAGAATCCTAAAGTATGCAATTTTAGACGATGTTTCGTCCAAACCGGACCTCGATATCTTTCTTTGTTCAAGAGATATCGAGGTTCAAAGGTTTTGACTTCCACCCCCCCCCTGGCTCCCCCCCAAAATTTTTTGGAGGTCTGAAAATTTGGGAAAAGAAGCGCTCAAGTATGAGTAATCAATAGACAAAGTCTGAAGAACTTCCAGAGGGGGGGCGAAAAAAGCCGTTTTTGCATCAAGCTCTTTTCAACTTGTCCATACCTGTGTAAATCTACCTTGTCGAGGAGCTGTGACTAACATTCTCGTGTTTTGTTTTGTTTAGTGTCGACGCCGGCAGTGGTGGGGATATGTCTGGGGACGACGCTGTTCTTGACGATGGTGGGAGCGGCGACCTGCTTCTGCTACCGGCGCCGCTACGTCACGATTGGCCGGAACAAGCTGAGCGGCGAGAAAACCCTGGTTTTCCAGCACCGCCGCTCCACGGCTGTTCGCAGCCCCGCTTGCTCGCAAACCACCACGCACTACTTGAAGAAGACCCCTAGCCCCTCATCATGTGCACCCAGCGTAAGTCTTTATCCTAGTTTGCAATGGACAGGGTGGTAAAACTTCATGAAAAAAATCTTGAAAACTCGTGAAATATTTCATGAAATTTCAGACAAATTTGAAAGATATTGAAAAATACCGGTTCCTTTTCGTGATTTGCAAAATTTAAAAATTATGACTTTCTTCTATTTATGTGTGTTTGAGTGCGGGTTGCATATTCTAGCCCCTGAAAAATACGACAAATTTCACGGCCTCGTGAAATTTCATGAAGTATTTCCTGAAATTTCCTATCTTCCATTTCTTTCTTACGTTTCATGCCACCCTGAGTGGACACAGAGACAATATCGATGGCTCAAGTCGGAAGATGGGTGTCTGCATTGCAATGTTTCAAAATCTCCGACTACGTTCTTTTTTTCTTTTAGAGAGAAAACCGACTAAAATATCTAGTAACATTTTCTGTGAATAAGTTTGAATGAGTGGAGAACATTCGCAGAAAATTCAAGAAAGACTGTTGATTGGGAACTTTGAAAAAACAAAATCTGAGCGGAAATGTGCAACGTCGCAATCGGAGATTCGCTGTTCCCAACTTTAGCCATCGATTTACTGCCGTATTACCAAAAGAGCAGTAACGCCCAAATTTTCGATATCGAGTTTCCTCCGAAATTGGTTGAAGTAATCTAGTTTGAATAAACTCATGCAGCTAAAACAGCAAAATTAGTCTATAGAATTTATATACAAAAACGAGATTTGCGATAAAGCAGTCATAGCGCAAAAATTGACGTTGTTTCAGACAAAACAGCAGTAAGTGTACATTACATTATTTTACCATATCAGGATGTGAAAAACGATTTTGCAGAATAAAAAGAAGTACTTACTTCCGATCCGATCCGATTCAACGCTGCAATTTAAAATCGCCTTC
This sequence comes from Bemisia tabaci, assembly GCF_001854935.1. Lineage (NCBI taxonomy): Eukaryota > Metazoa > Arthropoda > Insecta > Hemiptera > Aleyrodidae > Bemisia > Bemisia tabaci. The sequence goes on from NW_017552543.1 coordinate 2,746,778, forward strand.
AAAAGAGCGTATAGGCAAAATCGTCTCCGGAGTGTTCGAATAGTTGCTCTGAAGACTTCATTGTCGTGAGTACAGTGAGAATGAAGGAGTAAGAGTCAGAGGGGCTGCTTACGATTAGTGGCACTGCAACGTTGCAAAATTTCACGCAGCAGTTTACCTATTTTTTCAATTTTGTTTGTTTTAAATTTCTTCTGATATTTCCTATGATTTTCCCCTGGAGTTTGATGAAATAGCTTAAATTTTTCTGAATAAAACATTTATATTCATGGACGACTGAAGTAATAGGTTGTCAATCGTACTTACTGGAAATAGAACAATTGATCTCGTGAGGAATTTAAAATTGAAACACAAAAAGTAGCTATTCACAATCCAATAGATCAAAAACTGTAAGAAAAGCTAGGAAACCCAGAAATTCAATCCATAGAAAAAGTATACCAATTTTCGGCTGGACAGATTTGTATAAATGCTATCATGTTACCCGAATTTTTTTCGCTTTCAGTAGATGTTCCTCCTACGTATTGTTTCATTATGCAATGAACAAATTTGTTGTCCGAAATCATGTAGCGTGCACTTAGAAACGCGCTCACGGGTGATGGAAAAATATTCAGAGCACGCGGACAATAACACGTGCAGTACACGTGTTAAGGTCTCTGCTCAGTTCGGAATTCTCCTTCTATGGGGAACATTAAGGTTGACATGCCCGCGATTCGGGAAATCACGAATCGTTCATCAACTAAGGGGTGTTGCACAACCTTTCTGTTAACTCTAAGCACACTTTAATCGATGAAGTTCCTTTCTTCATAGTTTTGTTGAAAACGTGACTGGTGAAGTTTGCAGTTTCAGGTTTTACACTACATTTCAACGATCTAATTTTTTGGGGGAATAACTACTATTCTGACCCTGGTCTAGTTTTCAACGGTCTAATTTGTGAGAGAGAATAACTACTACTCTATCCTCAATGGCAGTATGTAATTTTTATGTGGTAAAGTGGAAAAATAAATAATGAAAATGAATGTAATTTACATTAGAAACTTGAGGTGAATAAAAATCACCAATGACACTCACTTTCGTACGGCGGCGTTCAACTGTAGAAGGTGAATGTTTATATTGTAAGAGTCCTTTAGTTATTTCTTAAAAATCTCAGTTCGTTCTGAGCGTACGAGCTTCAAATTACTTCGTGTTACTTACACCGTCATCCGTTGTTAATTAGATTCGGCACGGTAATTTTAAAATCGCCTTCAAAAGAGCGTGTAGGCAAAACAATCTCCGGAGTGTTCGAATAGTTGCTCCGCCAACTTAATCATCGTGAATACAGTGATTATGAAGGGGCGAGAGCCAGATGGGCTTTAAAGCATTGCGAAGATTCACTCAACACTCTACTTGTTTTTTCAAGAACGTTTTAAAATTTTCGTTTAAGATTTGCTGCGAATTTTTCGGGTTCGGTTCCCGGTTTAATAAAAATTCCCTGAAATTTTAGGAATAAAACATTTAAGTATTTATTGAAAAAACAGGTCATCAAGTAAAACTTGGCAACGTCGTTATGCAGTTAAGTCCTTCTGACTCTCACCCCTACAAACATTAACCAGACAAAATGGCGAAGCTCCCTGAAGCTCCCTTGATATTAGCTTTGAGCAAACAGAATTCACTTCCTCGTGATAAAATGATGCATAGGTGCCTACGCAAACACAAAAACATTCACCTCTTCTTTCATCTCCTGGAGTCTTAGAAAATGAAATTTAAACACGAAAAAAGTTGAATGTAATCGAAAAAAAGCAAATATAGGGAGGATGATTTCCGCTTTAACAGCTACCTCGATCATTCTGTTCCAGTTATGTGGCTCCGGGGCAAACAGCCCAACCGGTACAGCCCCTTCTGCTCGTATCTCTCCCCGGAACAGTCCAACTAGTGAGCAGCCACCGGCGCAGCCATCTGCAGAGGGTGTTGTTGCAGTCAAGTGAGTATAACTACATATTTACAACACTATCCAGGGCCGAATTAAGGGAATGGCCACATGGGTCGCGGCTCATGGCGGCAAATCTATAGAAGGCGGCAAATTTTGCAATTTTTTTAAATGTAGGTATACAAAAAATCAGATTTAGAAAAAAAAATTACAAACGAGAAAAGGCGACAAAATCTCTCATTTCCTGAGAGTACAGTAATTTCTAATTTTGTCGTCTTTCAGTGATACAAGAGACAGCACCTTTAATTAGCCGAGTTAAGAGAGAAACCAAACACGCAATTTGGCCTGGAACGGCGCGACTTAGAGAGAAATGATGACGAGGACTTGAGATGAAAAGGAGAAGCTCTCGGCGCGGCGATTGGCTTGTAACACATATTAGCGCCTACAAGACTGCACGTATACTTCACGCATTGCATCAAACAGAGTAAGGTCATTTCGGACGGCGTGAAACGGATAGCGCCTACAAGAATGCATGAATACCTCACGCATTGCGGCAAACACAGCGCGACCAGCGTGAAAGCGCCTACAAGACTGCGTGAATACTTCACGCATTGCGTCAAACACAGTGCGGTCTGCGAGGCGCTGCGTCAGAAGTTAAAATCATTAATCCACATTTATGTTTGTTCTTGCATAATTTTTTGGTTCATTTTCTATGAATGGAAGGCCTTGTCCACACAGAGATAGGTTTACGAAACTTAACTTTTGCGCAAAGTTCCGTAAACTTTCGCTAAAGTATTGTTGACAGGGCTTTCCCAAAAAATGTGTTCAACACGAGTAAACGCGTCTTGTGCACCCTTCCCCCGCTGGCACGTTCATTTGATCGTTTTTATTGATGTTTCAAAACGAAGGCGGCAAAACACAGGCGACCCATGGGCGGCATAGAGAAAAAAAAGGAGGTGTTTGCATCTTGAGGATTTGTACCCACCTACGTCATCAATGTAAACAAGACGCTCGTTGAGGGTTATGTTGACGCTGTAAAAACGGACCATAATGTCCGATTTTTTTACTTAAATCAACTCTTTATTTAATTTCAAGCACTTTTTATAGAATGACTTTTTCCCTTAAATTACACCATTTCCAAGAAAATCGACAGGATAAAAACGTCGCTGTACCCAATGACGTCATCAAAGCTATAGATACTCTATGAAAAATTCCAAGATGCCCGAAATGCAAACACCTCCTCTTTTTTCTCTATGCATGGGCGGCAAGTAGGGAAATCCGGCCCTGACACTATCACGGTGTTTCAAAATGGCCAATTTATTCCGTTTTTTGACTGACATTTGATTCATTTAACAAACTTATCGATCTCTCACTGAATTTTTTATTATTATTATTTCTTTGAATTTTTCAGGATGCACACAGAAAATGAAATCGTGGCATTAAACATTTTTCAAAATATCAACTGAAGTTTTTCAACACTAAAAATTTTCCAACTTTCTTTTTTTTAAAAAAAAAAAAAACGTTTAAAAATTGGTCACTTTTTAAAAAGTTAAATAAATTTAACTTAAAACATAGCAAAAAAGGATTTCCTAAAACGTACATTTTAACAGTTTTTAGTCTTTGGTTCATGATCCTAGAAAAGTTCACGACTGAATGAGACTGCTTCTGCTGTATTAGGTACTTACAAAATAAGCTGTTCTTCCTCTAGACACTGAGCGAGAAAAATTCAAATAACTCGTCATCCTATTTTCTACTTACATTTTCTCCGGATTTTTGTCATAATAATGGGAAATCAATTTTTGTTTTCTCATTTTTTTTCCTCTTTGATTTGTTTAGGATGCATACGGAAAATGAATGTGTACCGTTACCTCCAAAAGAGGAAACAGAACCAAGTGAAAAAAGCAAGGTTTTGCAGGAACAAAACGGCTCTGGAAAACTGGGACAACTTTTCTTCAAACTCAGGTTTGTAGTACCTATACGTTATAAAAGATTTATAGTGCTTCTATACTAAACACAAGCAAAAGGGATCATGCCCGAGTAGGTACCCAGCGCAGCACGACGAAAATATTATGTTAATTTTGCAATTTAATGTAATAAAATTACAAGTTTATTTACCATGTATTTGCTACATTTTTAAATAATTTGGTCGATATTTGCCGATTTAAAACAATCCACAAAATTAGTTTCATATTTCAAGGGCTTCAAGGTACGCAATTTGCAGGGCAAAACAAAATGCAACTCATTTCAATTTTGTTACGATTAATTTCAATGGAAGGAGTCCCTTCAATTAGTGAATAGGCAACATGCACAACACTCCAATATAATATTAACAATAATTTTATTTTGTAATTATTGCAATTTATTGCAACTTGTTCTACTTGAGGGGTGGATTCAGACAGTCTCTCATAATTATAATCAGACATTATTTCTATGTGGTCTTGAGCACATTTATTGCGAGTAAATGATGATGCCTTGGAGGAAACAGGAAAACACACAAATAAAAATAAATTAAAAAGTATCTACGAAATGAATTTTTGTTCGTTTTTTGGAGCATTATAATATACTATCATTGTCACGTAAAGTTAGTAATTACTCTCTTTTGATCCGATACCAAGGTGAATATAACAACGGAGTAATTTGCTTTAATCACTTTATTACATCCTGTTAAATTAAATTTCATTACTGTGTCTTCATTTTTATAGATACAAGAAAGAGAAGTCCATCTTGATAGTGAGTGTTTTAAAATGCCGCAATCTTCCAGCAAAAGATGCAAGCACAGGGAACTGTGATCCGTACATCAAATTGCAATTGTTACCAGACAAGCAGCATAAGGTCAAAACTCGAGTCTTACGCAAGACGAGGAATCCAATTTATGACGAAGACTTCACTTTTTACGGGATCAACACCAATCAGCTGCAGGTGGGTCTTCTTAAAAAACAATTGCATACTTTAGTTGGTATCAGGTTGATCATTTATGCAAGGTACATATATCTTTCTACTTGTCGTCCAATTTTTTCATGTTGCAGTATGAGTTTCTAAATAACCGCCCAGTTCCAATATCACCTAATTTGTTTTTGCTGTTGAATGAGTACAATTTTGGTACATTGAGTCATCAATTGATTTAAGATTTTTTAAATTAATTGTTCGTATTTTCGTGAAATTTTATTTTCCTTGTGTTACTGCTTGTTCTCAAGTTCACAGCCTCTTTTATCACCACCAGTTGTGTTTCAATCAACAGATGATTGTCTATTCTATTAGTAGGTACCTACCTACCTACACTTTGGTTAATTATAACAAGTGGGGCCTGCTATGGGGCCTATAGTAACTCCATAAACGAAAATGGTGAAAAATAATGTTCGAAATACGTTTCTAGGAACTGAGGAAACTTTGGTTTCTGCTAAAATCATGTGTTGTGCGCAATTGGGTTGAATTTAGTCGAACAAAAATGACAAAAGAAATATAGTTTTCATGTTGTTTGAAAGAATGCTTGTTTAAATAATATCTTTGGTTGTCTTTTTTTCAGAGCATTACTTTACACTTTGCTGTGCTGAGTTTTGATCGATACTCTAGAGATGACATCATCGGAGAAGTATTTGCTCCACTATCATCGATTGATTTGGCACATTTGGAGAATCAGCAAATTTCCCTTTGTCGAGATATTCAACCCCGCAGCATGAAGGTAATATTTTCATCTTTGTCTAAATAATTTAAATTTTCAGATGAAAAAAGATTCCAGGATGAAAAAATGAAGTGGCCAAAAATAATTGTAACTGACAGTTTAAAAAATTCACACCAACTTCAAATTAAATTACACCTAGGTAGTTGAAATTAGCATAAATTATTTTACGAGGGATAGGTACTTAGTAATGAATAAAAATGCTGGACAATGCTACTATTTAATTGCTCATCTAATTTCAACTTCATTCGTTCTAACAGTAAGTTTTGAGATCATTTAGAGATATGTGGATGTTAGACAATCAACATTTTTTAAGAAGAAGAATCTAACATATGAGATCACACCTCATTGACAAAAGTATAAAAGTTAAGGGCAAGGGGAGGTACCTACATAGTAGTTGAGCAATAATTGGTAGCCAAAAAAAGAACAAAACAGCAACCTGATTGATGAAAATTATGTTAGAACGACAAGACATCGAAAATCAATATATTAAATATGGCACAAGTAGACCTCTATCATGTCTTATCTTGCCAACGAAGCCTGAAATAGTTTCAACAATTAGGCTCAGCTGCTGTCACAAAATGTATACTCTCAAACTGAGGTAACAAGAGCCTTTTCAAGGGTGTAATTACATTTTAGTGCTTCAGAGCTGCACAAGACTTATATTTTTACAAGAAAACACGGACACATATTTTTCTTTGAGTAGGTACCTATTTCAGAGAGTTTCAAACGATTTTCTGTACAAAAGATGTAATTTTTTTTCCTTGAAAAATTCAGTTTAACGAAAGTTATGGTTCTGACTGCTTAAATTCACGAGTGCCATTCAAAACATCATGTTCCTTTTTTTTTACAGATTCGATCTCAAGGGCGAGGAGAGCTGCTTGTCTCCTTATGCTGGCAGCCTGCTGCTAATCGAATAACTGTCGTTGTTTTGAAGGCAAGGAATCTCCCAAAAATGGATGTAACAGGTCTTGCAGGTATGCAATTAATTTTTAGATAAAAGCAGGAATTAGAATCATCATGATAACTCATTTTCGTAGGTTCTCCCAAAACTAATGCAACAATTCAGTTTTTGTGCAAATTAAAGCAAATATTAAAACACACTTTTTGTGATATCATAGATCGAATCCTCAACTTGAAAATGAGAGCAAAATGTAGGTACAAAATATCTTGCACTTTTTGGTCAAATGTCTTTAATTGTGATATTTATTTTCTTTCTTGATAAAAGAACGTCACTTTGTTGCGAAAGATAGCAGGTTATTGTTTTTTAATTAAATCAGTCATTTTTTATGACAGAAGTTCTAGCATTCAGCTTCTTTCTCTCTGATTTAAAATTGACCATTGTTTTTTTGCAGATCCATATGTAAAGATGTATTTACTCTACAACGGACAACGAGTGGCGAAAAAGAAAACACACGTAAAGAAACGCACGCTCAACCCAGTTTTCAATGAGTCCTTCGTTTTTGAAATACCTAATGGAGCAGACAGTTTGGCAAACATCAGCCTTGAATTTTTGCTTCTCGATTGGGACCGAGTCACCAAAAATGAGGTTCGTATTCGTTCATACTACATGAGTTTAATGTTATTATGAATTCATATACAGTTACTGTTCTTGAATTTAATTTATGAGAATAGAAGATTATTTTAACGGAAATCTGAAATGTTTCATTATAATTGGTATGTAATTTGATACTTGCATGATAAAAATTATGACTTGATTCACTTTAAATGTCTTAATGAAATTAACTTCATGTTGCTTTCGAAAATTTATCAGGCAGTCAAATCGATGACTTTTCTGTGCTCAAGAGAGGGTAATGTGTTTCACCATATGACGTTCGTCGATTATGAAAATTAATGTGGGGCTGTATTCAATGATTAAATTACTTGTCCGGGAGGTGCAGAAAAATGCATTTACAATGGAAGGTTTTAACTTGACTATATTGTTCATTAGCTCATGCTCAGCTACATTGCTATAATGCTCATGAAGAGCAGTTCTATACAATTTGCCACAATGAGAACCGTGTTTGATTGAATCTTTCAAATTCTGGAGTTTTTTCATGGCAGGCAATCCATTAAAATTTCATAATAACAGAGGAATGTGGTCATCTCAAACACCCTCTCACCACAAGTCCCTTTAGGCTTGACTTTGTTACACACATACATATGGATTGCATTTTGCAAAAAGGAACCAGTAGCATTGCAATGATGCTAAGATTGTGCAACTTCATACTTTGCAATAAAATTGCGGAAATTGTGAAAAACTATGAAATTTAGATGTTAATTTTTGTCTTAAATTTACAGTTTTTAGCGAGTGAAATAGAAACTATTAAGGGATAATGGGGTTTTTCCTCCAAGACAAAAGAAGTTGCACAATCTTAGCAACATTGCAATGCTAGTGGTTCCTTTTTGCAAAATGCAATCCATATATACGGCGCTCCCTGGTGCTCTTCAATGCCCAACCGCCACTGACCTTTTTCAAATCACAACCCTTCTAGAATCAAACCCTAAAGCATTTCGAATTTAGTCCCATCCCCTCACCATCTCATTGGGCGCCTTTTGCCATTCTCGGTACATCATCAAAATTGAAAATTTGTCATTACTGCCCTATTTGGTAGCTCAATAGACGTTGAGAGCGTGTGCTTTAAGCCATCATTGTCATCTGTGCAGGTGATTGGGCGTCTGGAACTGGGTGGTGCCAAAAATACAGGACCTGCTCTGCACCATTGGAATGAAGTATGCAACAGTCCGCGACGACAGATTGCAGAATGGCACAAACTACGGGAATAATCTCAAGAACGCAAATCACTCCAAAGGAAAGATGAGGAAATTCTGTGTCCATCATAATTTCTGACATATTCATAAGTGTGTAATAGTATTAGGCATCAGAATACTCCACAAAGTTGATACCCAACTACTTGAGTACATAGTCAGTTTAGTGAACATCTGTGTCTATACTATGCTCCCCTGTTAGCTGACTTACAGGATCCCTTTTGTACTATTTTATACCTTTTGGAATGAGGATTTCCTTCCGGCAAGGAAGACTCTTTCAATCACAATTTTCTGACTTTCGAACAACAACCGATCCAGTTAGCAGACGTAATGGGAAAGAAGTCAGAATCCCAAACGGGCAAGAAAATTCGACATCCCGCACCTTCAAAAAAGAACAAGAATTAACTGGTAGTTCCCTTGCAGAATCCCCAATACCTGCTGAAAAATGAAGACAAAAAATAATTGTTTTCAATGTTTCTCCAGCTTTTCTTAAGCATAACTTTGACTGACATGAAAAAAAATGGGAGAGTTACTGATCTGATTCTGCAATATATAATGAGAAAAAGAATGGGATAAAACTCTCAATTTTATTAATCGCCCAAGATTTGTAAATTCAATTTTTTTAGTCAATGTAATTATGAATCTCAACTTTACTCTGCATTTACTAATATTTCATTTCATCACAGTAATATAATCTCCATTTACTACCTATTTTTTTTGGATACCACCATATCAGACTCATTTGGTTGGTGCACACATCCAAGCCCTTCTTTGTTTAGATGTGTCTTGGAACTTAATTTTACTAAAAGTTCCAATAACTCCTTTTAAATTCAGAACCAAGAGGAAACAACTTTCGCATCAATTTCAAAACGCATAAAATCTTGTTTGACTACAGCTTGTCTGAACTGTTTCCCCTGATACTTTCACAACTAATAAATAACTTTCCCTAAAATTAGACTGCTTTAATACATGGATTTGCACTAACTGACTAGGCCCTTGTAAATAGTAAGAAAATAAATTAATAAACCTTGATTATTTTCAGTGTCAGAAATCCACACACTAAAGATATGATTCCACAAACCAAGAATAATTATGAGACCCTTCCTTTTTATTTTACATTTATTAAGGACTCAAGAGTGATTTCTTTAAGCTTTACACTGATCGGTTCTATTGCTGAAACCAATGATTACGACTGTTTGCAAATATTGTGTGACATCTACACAGCAACTCTAATGAATTAAAAGATATCCTTGTTTTTAGCTTCTTTAAGATAGTTTTAACCAAGCTAAAATTAGTTTGTCAAACTGAATGTGCTGACCTCACTAAACTAGTTCATTCCCAGTTCGGAAAAAGTTCACCTAAATGAACAAATCGTGAATGCAAGTTAAACAGCCCCTAAAGCTCACTTCCAGTGGGATCAAATTTACCTTCATGAGCTTTACTGAATAGTTAAGTTTTTCTTTTGATGTCAAAAGGAACAGATTATTGAATTCAGTGGTTCAGCTCTACTTATAAGGGCTCAATTTCGTTTTCATCCATTGAGTTTTGATCAAGAGGAGGAACTATAAGTTGATTTTTGCCCTGCCCCTTTTCCTCACATCATTCCATCTTTTTTAAATCATGATTTGCTTGGCTTTTTACATAATGAATACATGAAAAGCTAATTCTTTATTTTCAATTTTAAATCCTATTTTTGTACCCTCATAGGTAATACTCATCTATAAAATTTAACGACCGTTTTTACAAACATACAACTTTTGCGATGAACCTCTTCTGCAGCACAAAATAGTAATACTGTGATAATTGCTCGTTTGGAGCAAAGGAATCTCCGGAAATTTTTCTTAGCCAGGTAGGCAACTATCTTCCCTTGGAGTTGGCAAAAATTTTAGGTGTAGGTAAGGCATAACTACTTCCATCATTTTTGGGCAGTGCTCGGATTAAAATTGTCCACCATAAATGAACGAACATATAATATTTAATCACTACCTTGCTCTCACTTTAAACTTCATTTTTTGAAAAGGCACTTCTGTCAAATAATCAGGTGCCGACTTTTGGTTAGATTATGCAACCGGTCTAGAATTGCATCTGTTGCTTACTTGTAAATCTGTAAGCCACTCACATTGGAATGATGAGATTCAATTTAACTTATCTAGGAAATCAAACTACTGTATAGTTAATAACCTCTGATGGGCCTTTGGTCAAGGTATGAATTCAAGCACTCCCGAGGACGTTCTCTCTTTGAAATCTCATGAGGAAAACGCACCACACGAAAGGCAGTCCAGAAATCTAAACCTAAATAAGATATAAATTTGTCCAATTTAATTGATGAAACAACAAAAAAACAAATCCGTCATTTATATAAACTGAAAAAACTTGTTGATATCTCATTCAGGAGTTGATCTCAGCTCTGTTGAGTGAGTAGCTTTTTAAGTAGGACTTAACGATATAACATGTGGCGTTTTTTCCTAGTTCAGACCTTATCTAGTGGCCCATTTGGACGTATTTCTGTCAAACGGAACTATGTGCATTAAGACATGAACTCTGAGGCCCATAAGCATACATGCATAACAGGGCTCACGTCATATTGCACATAGTTCCATTTGACAGAAATACGTCCATTTATAAAACCTTATTTATCCACCTAAAAATACTGGCACACATTTTGGGAAAAAGCAACGTGAACCCACAAGATGTACAGCTACAGACGCAGAGATTAGTCAGAAATTTAGAGATACAAACTTACAAAATAAATTAGATTTCTGGTTTCTTCGGGGAAGCCTTGGTTTCTAATTTAGAAAACAGATTTGATCTCTGAGGGAAGGATGTGTCCCCTCAAAATGCTTCTGCATTTCAACTTTATAAATGAGCAGAGCTCAAGTTGTTAACCTTTCGATCTATTATTTCCATTTAATATCCATTCCCATTGACGTATACTTAATCACTTGTTCATAGAAAAACATAACTTTTAAGTTTCTTCTTACCAGTTTTACTTCTTTGTCTCTTTCTTTATTGTTTTTTTATTTTTTGCAAATGTGTAAACTAATACACTCACACCAAATGAAAAAGTAAGCCTCATGATGGATGTTCCCCACTTCCTGTCAATCCATGCTGACTGCTGATGTCCCTGTCTGGACACTGTTGCTTTCTTGATTTTTCGCAACTGATTTTATGTTTACTATCATTCTATGTTATTTAATTTTAGCTGAATAAAACTACTTTTTTTTATAATACAGTTGATGTTGTTGTTTTTCAGTTTCCATTCCTTCTATCAGGGTCAGTTGAGCTAGTCACAGAATCATGTTTTGATGGTTTATGTTTATAGATTAACAAAAAATAAAAAGATGTATCTGAACACCTAGTTTCAACGCTGAATATTAACGGATATATTGCCCTTCAACAAATACAGAGTATAACATCATCCATCATAGTAGTACATACTATGGTTTCTTCCACCTTCATCAATTAAGGGTACACATGTGTTTCAAATCAAGCATGTACAAATGCATAAGCAAATGCGTATGCACTGATTGCTTGATTTAAAACTCAGATGACATCAAGGTGGAAGAGATCATGGTATGCCCCACCTTGGTGAATAACATCATACAACCTGTTCTTTGAATGGCGATATCTCCACTAATATTGGACATGGAATCTTAGTGTTAGGGAATACCTTCATATTTTTTGCGAATCTATGAGATTTAACCATCAAAACATAATGCTGTGACTAGCGCAACTCCTTTTCTCACAATAAATTTAATAAATCAATTTTGGAAATGATTACAAATTACTATACTACTTGTACTAATACTTCTTTCACGATTTGAAAATCAGGTGAACACCAATTCTACCTGCTTGCAACTTACTAACTTAAAGAGAGGCTCAATGAGAGGAGAAAGTAATAAAAAAACAGCAGTCAAAAAAGAACTTTCTAAAGATAAATGATTATTGACCGACATGATGATTTCCAAAGAATGAAAAGATCAATTTTGTACTTAACGTTAACAAGTGACAGTGGCCTTCATGAAAGAACAAGGGGAATAAATTAAACAACTTGATACATATAACATATTTTAGGAGGGGCTAAAAGAAAGTAAAAACATAAGGAGGAAAACAAAGGCACAGGATGGGGAGATGAAAATAAAAAATACATAAAAAACTTACACTTAGCTGCTACAAGTGTTGACACCACACGATTGTAGGACATTTTTTGATTAAAAAAAAAGAAAATTTAAAAAAAAAAAACTGATTCTGGGCAGAAAAATATCAAGGGGAAACTAGATTCAGTCTCCTCTGAAAGCCTAGCGGAATGATCAAGTATGAGAATATTATTTGAAATGGGCTACTTGCATGTCGATGTACATGCCATTTGTATACTTAATGATATGCAAATTATTTTAAAACGAGAAAAGATGATTAATAAATGTAAACATGAAAAAAGGTCCAAGTGAAGGCCAACTTCTTGAGCAAAAACTGCAATAATTCGGTAACTTAAAGAGAGGTATAAGTAAAACAAAAAAATGATCCCTCGCGAGGGAAAAAAATGGCACTGACCTGAGATACTTCACACAGCTAACAAAACTCAAAGATTAATAGACAATGATGTTGTCCATTAATCTGCAGTTAGGTGCAAATTTATGAAAAGTAACAACAATATTGGCTACAAATACATGACACAGATTTCAATTCGTAATGAGTCAAATTAAAATTTCTAAGAATGACCAATCTCATCAGCAAAAATATTAATTCATTAATTTTATCCACAAAATAATGAGAAAGAGGTAGAGCAAATTGTTTTATCATTCAGAGAAACGCTATGTGGCCCTTCATTAATTACTTCTTTTGTTTCTACTAGCAGAATATTCGATGCGTAGACATCCCTGTTTCCACAAATTAATGCAACAAAGAAATGACATTTCCGTAATTTTTGTTTGAGTGCCAGGGATATATACACAGGAAAAGAAAATAAAAAGCACAGATAGTTTTCAACTGATACAATATATAAGGTGCTTTTAAGCAACAAGAAATGCTAGCTCTGGTCAATTTTTGCAGGCACTTTAAATCCTTTCCTTAGGTTTAAATTGGGTTTAGGAATGTGTATTTTTGGTAATGATGGGGCTGAGCCATAAGATTGTAAACGCTGGATTTTTTGCTGTACAGGCGTGATTCTGGCATCAACAATGAGTGAATTCATACCTGATTCTGCTGCGACTCCGATTGAATTTAAAGCTTCCTCCGTAAACACAGAATCGTCTAGCAGGGCGGAAAAATTGCTCTCACTCCCTTTAGATAATTTTGAAACACTTGCAGGTTCGGGATCTTCCATTGAGGAGTTTATGGCAAGAATAGCAAGCAGCTTTTCTTTTTGAGTGTTTACAAAACTGCAGACATCCTGGACCAACAAGCATAAAGCAAATTATTAACTTGAGGCTCTGCAAACTACCCTTTATTTAAAAACTCACTTTTCCGAAGGTTCTGGAAAAATACTGGGGTCATTTTCAGCTTTAGTGGCAAAAATCAAGAAAGACCAACCCTATTTAATACCTACCTGAGAAAAATTTCCTCCCCATCCTTTCCAAAGCAAAACAATCAGGTGAAATTTACATGATGGTATATGGGCAGAGGAGGGCAGTTGACTAGGAAAACCTCGCTATCAAGAACAAAGCAGAAAATGTGTTAGGCATGCGATACATGTTTATGAATGTATTTTTATGGTTGAATCCGAAAATGACCTTGATTTTCTCCATCATGCATATTTTTTTCAAAAAAATATAATTTCCCTCCAGTTTACATGAAAATTCCGATTTTTCCAGGCTAAACTGACCTGATTATGAAACACGGTAGTCGTTTTCAGAATCAGCACTGCAAATTGATCCAAAGGAGATTTGCAATTCTTTGGCAAATCTAAAAAGAATGTACATATTGGCCTCTGTTATCGTAATGGTTTTCAAAAAATACATAAGAGGGTGAGAAATTTCATAATCAATTACAGTGATAAGAGCATATTGTTCATAAAGCAAAAGAGGGAAAGAATGAAACTTGAAATGATTCCCTGACAGTGTACATACAGAAAACTTACTCGGAATTGTTTGAGGAACTGGCATTCATTGAACATTTTGACGACATCAATCCTAACATAAAAATTCAATGGATGAATTATGTATAAATAATTGAAACAAATTACCTTCAAGAGAGGATTTTTTTTAAACTTTTGCAGAGCGATTTCTGTATGTTTCATTTTTGGATGTCCAGTGAAAAACGAAACTTCAGAGCAAAAGAGAAGAGGAATTTTCATTGCAACTTTCCCACCAGTCCACTGTAAGTTACAGCAAGCAATTGCAGCATTTTTCCTCACAACATCACTCCAGCCACGGTCCTGAAAATGAAGAAGACATTAAGAAAATTTGTTCTATTTAATTAAGAAGAAACTCTCTGATACGAGCAAGTGTTTGTGAAACGGAAATCCTGATGAAATAGAAGTAAAGATTGCCAGAAATGCAATGAAGAAATTGTCTTCAAGTGAAGAAAATTATTCTGTGGAGTGAGCAAAACTTGTGCTCTAAAAACCATTAATTTCTTAATGAGTGTTTTCACAGTGTGGAAAACATAAAATTTGCGGTACATTTACACTTTGATAAAAGAAAAGCACAAAATAGGGATCATATCTTGAAAGTTTTGCCCTCTCAAAGTTTCTGGATAAAGTGCTTGAGAGACACACTTCAAAAATAGAGAGAGAGAAAAGCTTTAACAATTAACATGAATGGGCAGTATGCATTCCATAAAGATGCTCCTTCAAACGGGTAAGCAATCATTGATAAAATGTTTACATTTACAGTTTCATGGGGTGGACACATTCGAGTACTAAAAATTGAAGACCTTTTTTTCATTTGACCACATTGACTGGGTGAACATTTAAACAGAAGAAGGTTTTAACTTAAAAATTGGTTCATTGCTTCACCCTGATTAAAATTCCCCGAAGGTGGACATCTTTCAATGTCTTCCAATTGCATCTTCAGAATAGAAATCTATAAAATAATTTAATACAAGGAATCTCTTACCGAAAGACTATTACTGAAAGAAATAGCCAGAAAATTCTCTTGTAAATCTGATAGATAGGCTTTGTGAAAAGAACTTTTCCCAGCAGTCCCTGACTCAATATGAATGACAATTCCTACAACATCAACTTCTCCGAATTTGGGATTGGAAATTTCTGTGAAATGAGAGACTTCTCTACATAGAGGATGGTTCATGTCTTTGGAAACCAACTCATAACGAGTGTGAAAACTCGTTGAAAGGCTTATGTCATCACCATACCTGAAACACAGAGCAAATTTAATGAGAAATACATACACACCAGGCTGACAGTTAGAAAATGATATGTTTTATGCTGGCTTTTTTGGTGAAAAATGAGGGTATTTTTATTCAACTTCATTTTTTATGGTTGTAGCTCCTTACAGGTTCAGGTTTAAAACTTACAAGGAGTTTTAGTCGGACTAAAAAAAAAAAAAAAAAAAAAAAAAAAAAAAAAAATTTAAAGATTTAGTTCAGGAAACTTATTCAAAAACTCTTCCTTTGAGTTGAGCAAAAAAATTCTGATAAAATAGTGAGAGAAAGCTGCATAAATCTGAGTGAAAGTATTTTAAAAAAGAAAGTGGAGGCTTGGAATTTTCAAATGAAGAGCTGCAAAATATGGAAACTTCATTTGAAATGCTTCTTTTGTTCATTTTTTTAAAATACTTGCATCTAACGTTTAAACTTTCTTTGTTTTAAAAGAAGTCTTAAAATCTGGTAGGAGTCCGCGTAGTAAGCCTCTGAAAAAACACCTTAATTCCATCAGTTATTTGTGAAATATGCTCAACAAAGACTCATTTTGTAGGCAAAGAAATAATCTGAAGAACACTGCAAACCACAACTTACTAGTTTTCTGGATATCTAGTTTTGTTGGTTTGTATGGTGGATGGATGCAAAACTTTTGACACAGCCTTTGTTAAATGTGCTACGTGATTAAAGGTACAGATACTAAGCAAAAAAATCATTTTACTGTATTGTTGTTTGATTGATGAAACCATCAATGATAGTTTTTGTACTAACATCCAGTGAAACTATGAATTTACCTTACAGAAAAAAGACATACCTGGAACTTGACGGTAATACATTGTAAATATTCATGAAAGATCCTTCCTTCAAGAGTAATGAGACGTCTTCTGGTGGCCGCCAAACAGTTAAAATTGCTGATGAGCGAGAATTGGAGTGCGATGCACTGCCTTCTACTATTCGAACCTGAATGAACAAAAAGAGACCATCCAATCTTAACTACTGCCGAAAAGGTTGTATTAAAAATAAAAGAGAAAAGAGCCAAGGAAGCCTTTGAGAAGATTAGGCAGGAATTTAGTTTGAATAAAGAGTGTTCCAAACAAGATTAATTGCTAGGTTAGGGAAAGGAGAACTTACTTTTAACAACGGTGTGGAGCTTTTCCTTGTATTTTCTTCATTCTTCAAGCGTTCATTCACTCGGGAACGAAGTTCTTGTACCATTTTTTCTTCCTCCATACGTTTGTACTCGGATAGAGTTCTGAGTTGCTCTTCTGAGAACTGAAAGAAAACATAAAAATATTAAGAAATAACTATCCCAAATGCTGGTTCTTTTGAATGATAAACAAAAAGGAGAACCCTCGGACTTGATTCTTTGTTCTCATGACTTACGTCCCTCAAAGGCGGTCTTAAAAAATTTATCATTACATATTTGGATGAGCAACAAGGGTAATAAACCACCAGGCAGAAAAAGAAACTAAAAACTACAGCATATGTTCCCTCATCAAAATTTTATATACTATCTAGTGGTCTATTGATATTACGTACTGATCTAGAATATGTACCTTCAACCTTTGAGTTCAGCGCCTATGCTATAACTTATCTAAAAAAAACTCAGGAAAAATTAGAGCTATAATTGGAATTACTTGAATTATGGAAGGATCAAGTGCGGCTTCTAAATATTCAGCCAGCTCTGGACCAGATGAAAGAGACGAAATTTGTCTTTTTGAGTACGACCTCCGACTGGACCGAGTTTTCTTCCTGCTTTCTTCTTCTAATTCCTTCTTCACTTCATTAAACATAGCCTCCATTCTTTTTGATTTTTCTCTATCTTCAGATGTTCGTTGACTGATCTCAAGCTTCTCATTTAAAAAGACTGGACACAAGAAAAATAGAAAAAATAAAATACTAAAATATTCATATATTATAGATAGTATTATATTCTACAGTTTATACATAGGTACAGAACTCTCTCTGTACAGCAACTCTCAAGGGACCGGAAGACTTACAAAGTACTGAGAGAGACATGGTAGATAGGGGGAAGATGCATGTATTCAGTTTAAGAACTGACTGGCAGATTTATCTGTTACTAAAAGTTTTTCTGAAAAAGGATTGCTACAAAGAGATGGCTGTACCAAGTAAGTCGAAAAGGAACCATGTAAAAATGCTACATTTTGGGAAAGTTGATTTTGAAGCTTAACTGGTTGTAAATTTTCTTTTGTTGATGACTTAAAGTTGGAAAAAACATTCAGTATGAGAAAATAGGGTTTAAAATTTATTTTTCAAATCAAGTCTTATAGGGGAGTGTTCCTTCATGTTCCTTTTTCTCATTCTCCACTTAAAGATTGACTTGATATCTTGAAATCTTCCATACATAAAATGAGAAAAGAGGATAGTCATTGATGATAAAATGTTATTACTATCCAAGGGTCAGATTAGTAAAGCGCTGAAAAATTTTTAGTGATGAAGAGAAAATTAATATACATTAAAGCGGCTAGTTAAAAAGATAAATCACTTACCACTCTTCCCATTGGCTCCTTTTGAAAGGTACAAAACTGGATATACTCTAGCAATGAATACATGTAGCTTTCCCACCACTCCTCCACCACACAACACCGAATCTAAACGTACAGGAATAGGACCAGAATCATGGAAAAAACCCATCTTGGCATCCCACTTGGCTCTTCTTGTGCAATTAGAATGTATTTTTAAAGAAATGTTTCCTCTAACCTAGGAAAGAAATAAAAAATATGCTTAGAAGCCTCCTCAGAAAAAAGATTGTCCTTAAATTCTGCTTCAAATGAATTATCAAATTTTTTAACAATACATTTGTTAAGTATAATACTGATAGAAAAAACATTTTGCCACTACGAGTACTGAAAGCTGTGTAAAACTATTAGTTAGATAAAACAGTGCCAGACATATTGGGAACTCCATAACTTAACTCTTCAATGATTACTATGAAAGAGAAAAATGGTGAGAAATATTTTCATCCGACCCATTTAAACGAAAGAACTCTGTCTAAACTGAGATCCGAGAAATGACTGAAAATCAAAAGTTCAGAGCTGGTAACAGATGCTGGATAAGAACACCTATGAGATTATAAGAGGGGGATATGGGGCTCCACCTTGAGCTAAAATATGGAGCAGACAGGAAACCGCCACTAAACTCCATCAAAAGACCAGAGCTAGGTGGGTTTCCTGGTTCCATGCACCTGCAGAATTTTTTTTTACAGTGTGACACAATTTTTGCACAAAGCCTCGCTGCATGAAACAAGTAAATTTGCATGAAAACTTGGGGGAAAATTCTTTACTTGATCTGGGCCAGATTTAACTTTTTACCAGCTACCCCTCCATACAAGATAAGATGTGATGAATTATACAGGGAGCTCAATCCAAGCGAGAACTCCATGCAGCTAGGAAGGAGGAATTGTACATCTTTCGCCATGCCATTATGCCTTATATGTTAGAAAAGAGTCCCCATATTCAATCGCAAATATATGCTCTGCTCGGTGGCATGGCCCAATTTTTTGGCTTTGTGCTGATGGCGAACTTAATTTTAAACTACTAAAATTTCATTGAAACATAGCGGGAGCCACTGACTCCCCATAATCTGTACAAGGTTCTTCAAAAAAATTACCTCCAGCGGATCACAGCCTTGTTCACAATTGAGCAGTTCAGCACCTTGAATCATCAATTTAGTTCCGACGACAATTTTCTTTCTTTGAAGAAGCGAGGCCATTGCAGAATCCACAAAAGATTTTACGCTATACCATCCGTCAGTCAGTTCTAACTCCGTCGTGCTGCTTGACTGGGTCACCTAATTAAATGAGGAAAAAAAGAGAACAATTTTTAAAAAATCTTGATACAAAGCCAAAAAACTCATTTGAAGTTGTTCAGTATTAAAATGGAAGAGGAGAAAAAAATTAGATTCAGCAGTTGCGTTCTAGATAATTCTCCACTGATGATAGAGAAGACAAATGAAAAAATATAAAAGATTTACAATGGAAGCTTGAAAGAATAAACATTTACTGTTTTTGGTAATATCTACGTTCAGAAAAGCTGAGTCAATGCTACATCATTTATTCTTCACTTTCTCCTCTATGCGTAACTTTCTTGATCACATACTACTAAACATTAATCACATCAATAAGGATTTTTATTGAACATTCTAAAAGTAAGGCACCTCGAAAGTTCAATAAGTAAAGGGAAAGGGAATCTACTTTTCAATCAGTTTTTTCATTATGTTCATTTTATTACATTAACAAAAAAATTTTGAGGCTGATGAATATTCTGCACCTCTTTATGTACTTGCCTTTGAAACACAAAGAATCATCCGCCTAGAGGCTGCTTCATCGGACTCCAAAATTTTCCTCAAGGATGACCTTTGCGCTCGGTCAATTTCTCTGTCATAACGGTACTTTAATTGAAAAAGTAAGTTGTCCATTGTCAAGCATCTACCAAAGTGAATTAAAGATCAATTAAAAACTTGAGCAACATTGGACACCAAATTTTAGGGCTGAAAAGAGAACAAATACTAGCGGAAACACTTAAGCGAAGAAAAGAGGGGTGTCTTTTTACACAAGAGAAGAACGTCGGAAAAATAACTTCTCCATAAGATACAAAATATTTGGGGTTTTCTAAATGTGATGGATCAATAGCTTAAATTACACATAATGATCCCTCTCATCAGAATTCAGGACTCGCCCAGATATTTAGCATTTGTTCAGAAAGGTACAGAAAAATTTTCATAGCGTCTGATAGAGCTTGATCGATGTACTTTTTTCAGATGGATTAAAAAAAGGACTAAATTTACTTATTTTTATGGAAAAATCAATTAATGGCATGGTCAATCAATAAAGAACCGTTAAGCAACTTTAAAAAAGTAAGCAAAATGTAACTCTTTAAGAGAAAATGGAATCTACTCTATCATCAGCCCTGCATCTGAATAGGCATCGTTCATAAACTTGGAATTTCATGCGCACTACAGCATCATTTCCTACATTTTCCTTTCTAAGATAACTTCTTTCTTCTGAAGAGTATGATTGATTCCTTTTTTTTCTTTGAAGATTAAGACTGTCTTGATTGGGGAGCACCAATGAAATAAGTAGAAGTTGCAAACGACATCAAATCATTATACTTACTTCTTTGCATAAATTTGTGGAAACCTCTGCTCCATACATGCAAGTTTCCAAACTATCCATCGGTAGTGATTATCAACCCATTTTTCAGGAACAATAGCAGTATCAACACCAGGACTCGACAAAAATGCTCTTCGAATTTCTTTCAAGCCAGCAGTTCCATCCTCTGCAAGAACGATTTTAGCTCCATCACCAACTTCGATGCCTTCGCAGTTGCTTTTAGTAACTTCATCACTATAAGTATTCATGGAAAAAAAAAAAAAAAAAAAAATTATTGCACCCAGGGAAATTTGCCACTTGAGATTTGTGACGACAAAATCCTAATAGTGGTAGATGAAATACATATGTATACATATAATGTTTTGTCGAAAAAAAAAGCCTAAAATCATTCTTGTAGCCTACGCTAGATCTGCAAGATCTTTTCATTGCTCAGCTGAAAAAAGGGCGTAACTACACATTAAGATGAGCTTGGAAACCCCTGGAGTTGTATGCACAACACGATTCATTGCTAGGTGTAGTTACACTCTTAAGCCAGGAGGGCAGTGATTTGATTGTAGAGAATATGCACATTTGCTTCACATAATAGTAAGAACTAAAAATTTTGCTTGAGATAATACACATCTGCTTCCACATAATGTAGAGAATTAAGAATTCTTCTAATGATGCAGACGATCTGAAAAAAATGTGAAAACAATGGACACCACAGAATTGAATTGAAGGAAATGAGCTGTAACGTAATAGGTACCTGTAATGATCCTGTGCAGAGAACCGAAAATTCAGGGCATTTTCAGCTGTGACTTGCATAACATTCTCAGTAACACCATGAAGTTGTAACTAGAGAGGGGAAAATGAATCCACGTGTTAAAGGTTTTATTTGCAAAATTGTAAACATCAATTATCAAACTAATGAAAAGGGTCACCCAGTTTGCATAGTTTGAAGTTCATAATAGACAATTTACTCTGCCCCCCCCCCCCCCCATCATGTGAATATTAAGTCATTAAAAAGTTGTGCTAAATGTTAAAAAATAATTGAAACAGAGGGCTCCTTCTTCGTGTTAGTACTAACAAGCAGTGACAGGGCTTATTTTCTCTCCTGCTTACATCGTGAGCTTAATTTAAGACTCAACATTTTTTGACAAAACCTTAAAGAAAGATTATATATCACTCAGAAATCCAAATCTCAATGATCCTCGACTCATTCTATAAATAATTTAAATGGTCAGTTACTCGTATTAATTTCACTACCTACATTTAAAGAGTACACAAGCAACATAATTCTCTGACAAATAAATTACATTTTAACATGCAGGTTGCCTTTTTCTATGGTCTTGAAATTTTTGTGCCAATCCACATCCACTACGAAAATAGGGTGAAACGGCAGCAGTTAAGGAGTTCATCACTTCTACGAAATTTCACATGGACGTCTGTGTAAGATGAGTCTAATTCAGTGAGGAAGAATGATTGTTTTATGTAATTTGCTTAATACTGCAATGATGCTGTTTCTCTGGGTTTCAAAAGTCTAGTTATCATTAGTAATTTTGCAACGTTGGATCTTACTGAGAATTCATAACGTAATGCCATGCAACGAGTATGCTGATCCATTTTAAAAAGGGAAGCGAACAAATACTGATAAAATTTTACAACTTTAAAAAGAAGAAAATGAGAACTTACGTCTTCTTTAGAAAATATCTTTGGCTGCTGTTGTAAAACTGCATGTCTTAATAATATTCGTTTTTCAGTCATCTTCTTCCTTAAATAGCTTCCTATTTCTTGAGGTACTTTCACTTTCTTCCTGATCCTGATAACTTTCTCTTGCTCTTCCGCTGCTTTCAATCGGGCATCAAGCACTCTTTTCTCACAAGAATCTTCTCTCGGCTCGCCACATTCTTTCAGACGTTTATTAAAAGGTGCACAGACATCAGTTTCTCTTTCTCGTTTCCTTGGTCCATCCATTTTCGGAGTACTATAACACTGTACTCCCTTCTTGAACAGCAAACTTCTTGGCACATCTGCCACAATTTGACGGACTCCAGAGCTACCAGGTGTTAGGAATGGAGAGGAGCCTGAAGGTATGGAGGGAGACATTCCCATTGAAGAGAGGGTTTTTTGTTTTGCGGCATCCAATCGTTTTGTTCGTTTCCGTCTTTTACTGTGTTCTGATATAAGGATAGGGGAAGTTGATCCATCGTCATCATCATTTTCACAGGAAAAAAAGGATTCAAAGCAGGAAACTTGATTAGATACATTCGCAGATTTGACAATAGATGATGACCAATCTGTGCCTGACTCAGAGTTCTCTTCATCATTCATTAGAGCAGCAGCACTTTCTGAAACTTCTCGTGCGATACTTGGCGACACATTTGACATGTTTAGTGATTGATAAGAATTACTGGAATCTTTCAAAGCAAAATTCCTTTTCATAGGAGTTTGCTTCTTGTTTTCTGCTTCACTCAAACATTCTTTGAATTTTCCTTCCATTCCTCTAAAATTAGATTTTACAAAGGTACCAGATGTACTCTTGGTGTTTTTAATAAATGGTTCAGTTCTATCAAAATTTTGATCAATTTTGCATCGTTTGTGAGGGGTCTGCTCAGTATCTTCTCGACGAGACAAGGAATCATGGTACAGTAAAGAATTCCGATTATTCAAGTTCTTTTTGGCACATCCAAATGATCGTTCAGGTTTGTTAGAGGCAACCTGTTTTTCGATGCTGGAAGCAACTATTTCTTTTCCACCAGTTACAGAAAATTTCATGGGAGGGATAGATGTATATGAGCTGCTATAATCAGTGGAATCCAGAAACAATTTGGCTTTGAGCACAGCGTCATCCGATACAGACACCTTTTTACCACTAGCAGTAGAGAAGCCCATCAAAGAATTTGGCGTAATTGGTGTACTTTTGTCACTTTCGAACAACTGCCGTGCTTTACTTAAGGAATCTTCAGAAACAGGAACTTTCCTACCACTTGCAGTTGAAAATCCAACAGCAGAGTTTGGTCTCACCGGCGTAATATCATCACAGGTTTCGAATAACTGCCGTGCTTTACTTAAGGCATCTTCAGAAACAGGAACTTTCTTACCACTTGCAGTGGAGAAGCCCATCAAAGAAGTAGACGATATTGGTGTACTTTTGTCACTTTCGAACAACTGCCGTGCTTTACGTAAGGCATCTTCAGAGACGGGAACTTTCCTACCACTTGCAGTTGAAAATCCAACAACAGAGTTTGGTTTCACTGGTGTGATATTATCACAGGTTTCGAGCAACTGCCGTGCTTTACTTAAGGAATCTTCAGAGACGGGAACTTTCTTACCACTTGCAGTAGAGAAGCCCATCAAAGAAGTAGACGATATTGGTGTACTTTTGTCACTTTCGAACAACTGCCGTGCTTTACGTAAGGCATCTTCAGAGACGGGAACTTTCTTACCACTTGCAGTTGAAAATCCAACAGCAGAGTTTGGTCTCACCGGCGTAATATCATCATCGGTTTCGAGCAACTGCCGTGCTTTACTTAAGGCATCTTCAGAAACAGGAACTTTCTTACCACTTGCAGTAGAGAAACCTAGTGCTGACACTGCTTTATGAGAAGTATTTGACTGCAAATGTGTTCTGCTGAGAACACTCTCTTGAACGAAATCACTCATATTTTTGGTTGCAGGATTTTCCACAACAGGAGATGGATCATCACAAGTATCAAGTTTTTCTCTTGCTTTATTAAGGTCATCTTGTGAAACATATACTTTTTTACCACTAGCTGTGGAGAATGCAGCTGAGGAAGCTGATCTGACTGGTGTGTTATTATCACAGTCATTGAAGAATTGTCTCGCTTTCTTCAGAGCAACTTCTGAGATTGAAACTTTTTTTCCGCTGGCTGTAGAGAATTCACAAGGCCCAGTCGATCTGACTGGCATACATTCCTCACCAACAGTATGGTGCAAATATTGAGATCTATTGAGAGCATTTTTCGAAACTAAGATTTCTTTCTGGCAGGCTGTGAGAGGATCTACGATGGAGGCGGACGAGAAAGTACTTTCATCGTCCATGTATAGCTTTTCTTGTGCTTTCCTTAGGGCCGCCTCTGAGACAACAACTTTCTTGCCGCTGGCGGTGGAGAATCCAAGAGCTGGAATTGGTCTGGAGGGTGCACTTTCGTCAGATTCTGCGCACAGTGTCTCACTTTGTACATTTCCCAAACCTGAAATTTTTAGAGTCTTACTACTGCGGTGAAATGCTTCTGAAGGGAAACTTTCAGTTCCTTGTTTTTCATTTATATCATTTCTTTGATGTGTTAAATTTTGAAAAGTTTCTCTACTGTCAATATCAACTTCTACGGAGGAAACATGTTTTGTGGAAGTATAACGATTTTCAGACTCCTGTTGAAATTGCTCGGGAGTTCTTTGACAAGCAACTTTCTTATGCGATGCAGTAGTTGATTCTGACATTTTAGTACTATCACAGTCTTCAAAAATTTGTTGGGCTTGCTTCAAAGCTTTCTCTGAAACAGTCACTTGTTTTCCACTAGCAGTTGAAAAATCACGATGCACTAACTGCTGCTTTTGGAAACTTGCATCTGACTTACAAGGGGATGAAACATCTTTGCATGGGGAGTATCCTGACTCCAAAAGTTTTTTTTTACTTATATTTGGGTCATAAAGTCTTTCATCTCTGTAATTATAATTGGAATCATTTACGTAATTTGTGACTGGTTCACTCTTTTCAGAGATGGTAAAATCATCTGTAGTTTTCGTGGTTTCATGTACATTATCACAGACATTGAAGGAGTCTTGATCTCCAATTATGGTTTGATTTAAAAATGAAGCATTATGTACACTGTTAGAGCTGTCGTTTAGATAGGAATTGGAAGAACTAGCCGAGTTATGGAACAAGGGAGGACTTAAAACACTGTTTGAAGGTTTTGCTTGCTGAACTTGCGTGACAACTGAATCTCTTTCAAAATAATTGCACGGATCCGAACTAGCTGGCGATGGATTGGTTTCTTCTGCATTAACGTTTGATTGTTTTGATACAGATCTATTTCTGTCTTCAACAGGATCAGTCGACAAGATGGAGGAACTGGTGATCAAGTTTGCATTGTCTATCAGTTCCCCAATACGAAACATCTGGGTGTCACTTACTGAGTATAGATTTAAACCAGCCTTTGATTCATTCATTGCACTACTCTCAAAAGCAGAGAGATCTTCCTTGTTATGTTCTAAATTCTTTAACAAATACGGACTTATCTCATTACTGGGGCTCTTAAAAGTACTTCCAGGTAAAATTTTTTGGGAAGCTTTGGAAACGCAATTGGTCAGTATTCTACAAGATTTGCTTGATGAGTCAACGAAATTTGAGAACGGGACAAATCCTCCCGGATTATTTATCTTTTGAGACTTTTGAGATAATATTCCACTTTTTACACACGAAGGGTCTTCTTCAAAAACAAATGCATTCTTTAGAATCATGTCTGAGCAAGTATTGATATCTAATCTTTGAGTGCAGGGACCATCATTAATAAGATAAATAAGTTTCTTCAATTTTGATTTTGTTGACACGGCGTTCGCTTTCATCATTTCCAGATTTAAATCATCACTCACTTTGGCTTTACTAGAAATTACTGCTGGAATTGATGGGACTAGAAATTCATCACTTTTTGAATATGAACTCTCTCCTTTTTGCGATGAGTCAAGATTTTCAATGGCATCAATAATTGATTGATTAAAAATTTTCTGCGAGCACCAAGAGGGTTTAATTTGATTTTTATTTCTACCTTGAGAGACACACAGCTCAGGAGAAAGCGGTGAGTCAATGATCTCTGTTGCAAAACAAATCTGGTCGACTGTATTGATTGAGAAATCTTGAGTGCTGTACTGACAAAATTGTGAAAAATTACTTTTCGAAGCTAAACAGATATCTTCAGCAGTCGGTTTGTCTTCAGCAGCTGGTTTATCTTCAGCAGCCGGTTTATCTTCAGCAGCCGGTTTGTCTTCAGCAGCCGGTTTATCTTCAGCAGCCGGTTTATCTTCAGCAGCTGGTTTGTCTTCAGCAGCCGGTTTATCTTCAGCAGCCGGTTTATCTTCAGCAGCCGGTTTCTCTTCAACAACCGGTTTCTCTTCTTCAATTTTTTCCTCCTTTGATTCTGTTGTTGTTTGCTTGAACAAGCATTTAACGACATTTGAGGCAACTTTATTCTTGATGTCTTCCTTGCGATAACTTTTTTTACTACTTGCTGTGGTTTTTTTTTTACTCTGCGTAAGAACAGGAGAGGTTGAATTTTCGTCGGAGTTCATTGGGTCTTGAGTTAGATCAATGTTTGGAAATAGACTAGTTTCAAAAATTTCAGTATTGCGATCGTCTTGATTGATATACATCTGAGATGTCCTCTCAAACAGAGATGAATGCTTCTTCAGATGATTTTCTTCGGAGTTGAGAGTTCTGTTGGGCGGGAGAATACTGTCATTGCTTCTAAAAATGGCGTCAGATTTTGAAAGAAATGATTCAGATTTTTTGGACTCGTTGAGGGTCGAGTCTGACTCACAAGCTCTCTGCAAAAAAATTAGTTTTATTTAAATGAGGAATCTTCATCGAGAATGTATTTTAAAAATGATAAGAAGAGTGATTTTTGAAATTTAATAATTTTTACTTCGGAGCAAACTTTGAAAAAGTGTTTAATGAGCGCTTGTTCAGCTGGATTTAATTGTCATTCCATCATTAAAATCATTCATTGACTTAAAATATTTTTTCATCAAAATTATTGAAAAATGTTAAAAAATTGAAATTGAGAAATTACAGCTTTATAGAACTTCTGAAATTTTCTAAAAACTTGGAACATTAAAAAAGCTTTGGGAAATAAAAATTATGTAAAAAATTTAAATGAAGGGAAAACGACTTTTAAGGGGTAAAAATGAGCGAACTGACAGTATATATTCTCCTTTACCTTCTTATCTATATATCTCTGTAACAGAAACATTTTATAGCAACATATTACGAAAAAAAGTTTTCACTGAGAAATAATGATTTAAAAAGGAAAAAATGATAGTTTGACAGTTCTAGCGCTTCAGTTGCGCTGAGTTATTGGAAAAAACAAAATTCTCTTTTGGCCCCGGTCATTGCAAACCTCTCACCAGCGTAAATATTGTTGTGAATTATGTCAATTTCAACTTCTAGCCACTATGAATATAGTTGTAAACAATGTCAATTATTGGTAAGTTCTACTCTTTGTCTGTAAATGCTAAAATTCTATTTACACCATTAAATTATTAGTTTGTATGAGAGCCAGCTGGACGGTCTAGCAGATCTTCCTGCAAAATTTGGAAGAGAAGCCTCTCTTTCAGCCCAAGGAAACCATCCAACGGACTGATTGTTAAAATTGATAGACAAAGCTATGGACAAAGAAGACAAAAAGGATATGGAAGGATCCTATTGGTGGAAGCGGATGGTTGCAATGGACAAAGGACATAGGTAATAGACTAACTAACCCACGCAACCCCACAACTGACGGAAGACCCATTAGTTAGTCCATCATTTACTCCCTTAGTCTATAAGAACCACCCATTTCAAGCAATAGGATCACTCTATACTCCTTATGTCTTCTTTGTCTATCGTTTTGTCTATTGATATCAACAATCAGCTAGTAGACTTTTTTAATAAAGGCCCAATTAAGATAGCTCAGTTTTGTTTTGCGGCCTTCAATTGGCAGTTTATGTCAACATTTAGTTCTGTTTCTTTGTGGCATGCGTGTCAATGAGTCGATTAATCTGCCATTTAAACTTATGGAAAAAGATTAACTATTAGGGTGTTCATAACAAATACCCAAATAGGTAATTGACTCTTCTTCGCAGCTTCAAATGGTCAATGATTTACGCTTTGCCGATGCATTTTGAGAGTAACTCATGTCGGATAAAAAGATACAATCAAAAGAGTTAAATGGCTTGTTTGACAAAAAACTCTTCGAAGTCACTGGAGCTAACGGATGCCTTTCCTTGGTCATTATTCTAAAAAATTTTTAAACGCATGTTTTCAATACAATGAGAGTAATATTCCACAGTATGACACCTTTGAAACTGAACTGTCTCTTTAACAGTGACTTTACTTACAGAGGAATTGGTGCTGACAACAAATCTGGAGTTGTTGCTCGGACAAAACACTTGTTTTTCGGCAGTTTTCAGTACAGACTCTGAGGTCCTCTGACAAACAGGAGAGGCCAATGACGACGTCCACTCAAGATTGTGAGGATCTATAAGCTGCTCTAAAGATGTTGGAATAGTCTGCTCATTTGATCGAATGGGGCTAAAACTGGAAAAAATAAAAATTACCTACTTTACTGCAAAAAAAAAGGAAAGAAAAAGAGAAGAAATTACATCTTCAGGATATGCTCATACATTAATCTTAAGGCTGCTGAAGTATTGTATGGCACAACCAGGGGGGGAAGCTATTAGGGTTGCCTTACTGATGCTGCGAAAGGACGATGGAAGAGAGAAAATGGGCCTTGCTTAAAGTAAAGACAGGTAGAAAAAAATCAGGAGTACATTGCACAGTACTTGAATGGCCTCTTACTTCGGTTGAAAACAAAAATTATAAATATTTGAACAATAAGTGCCATTTTATTGGTGGCATTAAGACTTAACTCATGAGGTGTTTAAGTAAGTAAAAAAAATTTGTTCACTTTCTCCTTTTCCACTAAAAATTAGATGAATCTCCTGGAAAGAAAGGATGATACCTAGTTTAAATCAATTTCATGAATCTTTGATTATGATGATCCTTAGTACAGTATAATTTAATTCACCGAACTTATTTTCAAGACTTAAAAATGTGGAAAGATAAAACAGGTTCTACTTTGAGGTAGCAAAATATTTTACCCAGCATCGAGATCTGCAGAAACATTTGACTCCCGGGATGGTGTTGACTCATTCCAAGTTTTGCTCGAGTCTGAGCAGGT
The DNA here is from genome assembly GCF_001854935.1 of Bemisia tabaci. Lineage (NCBI taxonomy): Eukaryota > Metazoa > Arthropoda > Insecta > Hemiptera > Aleyrodidae > Bemisia > Bemisia tabaci. Next base: position 2,776,504 of record NW_017552543.1, read on the forward strand.
GAGAAACTCAGCTGTCCTATCCAGTAGTGAATTGCTGTTTGCATGGGCAGTCTTTTTTCTCTTATCTGTACTGGTGTAGAAAGGCTGGCTACTGGCAACTATGGGACTCGACCTGTCTTCAAGGATTGTATTTTGTATGCCTTCTAGGTTCAATGAGACATCATGATTCACCACAGGAGATTTGTAACATTCACTGTCATCCATCTAAAAACAGAGAAGTGGTAAGTAAAAAAGAACATGGTTTGATGGTTTTATTGCAACGATAGGTAAGGCAAGAGAAGGACAAAATTTAGGTTTCAACAAACATGTCACAGGGTTTCTATTCTCTTGTTTACTATCATGAGAAAATGAGTTTAAAAAATTCCATTCAAACTTGGTGCAGAATTAATTGATTGTAAGAATAATAGCTTTAATTTATAATAGTGCACCTTATTCTATGCCTAGTTCACTCATAGTATATTCAGACAAATGCCAACTGTCTATCTCTGATCAGAATAATACTGAATCAGCACCACTTTACAGATTAATACATGCAATCAGATTTTTCAAAGAATACTTATGACAAACTTTGATCTGCACGTGAGTTTGCAATTGACTTCTTCATAATCATTACCATGACTCTGGATCGCTTCAGTAAATATCAAGTATGTAGCACCCGAAAGGGATGATTAGTGGTGTCATCTCAAGAGAAAACTCAAATCCACAATAATTGTTGATATTACCTCTTGGGGACCTTTGCAGCTTTTAATTGCAGTCCACTATTACGACGGTGTAAGTCCGCAACCACGTAGGTATCTCGGTTGGCGACCTTGCAGACTTCCTGTCATACTTCATCTTTTAAACGGGAAACTCCTTACGGCAATCCTTTAAAGCTGCCGTGATTTTTCTTCTCTGTGCAAAGAAAATTCTGCAAAAACTTCCAGGAAGGATGTCAATATGCTCTCCTTTAAAAAATAATATGCAAGCCGAGATTTTCAAATACCGCAAACGAGATACGTGGTTGCAGACTTACGCTGTCAATTTACTGGGTGCTGATGGTCTTGGAGACATAATGAGACAAAAGCTGATACACCTACAGTATACAGTAATGTTACAGGAGTCAAAACTTAGTACACTCACCTCCAAAGGTACCAAAGTGGAGGCTGAAATAATGATGGTCTCCACTATGACCTTGCATTACTCACACACGACTTTTTTTTACAAACGTCTCATAGGTGCGGAAGTGAAGAGAAGGATTAGCATCAGTTTTATTCACGAGCACTTAAAACACAAAACGATTGGGAAGAAAATCAGAACCTAGGAGATTGAGTTTGCTGTCAGGCCATATTTAGGGGCTCTCATGGAACACAGTATTAACAGATAACGCCTTGGTGTAATCTGACTTCAAACGACGATGCGAATTACTAGGATAAAACACTTCAAAGGATTTAAGATACGGTTGAAATCGCTGACTACTAAGAATTTGAGAAGTTCACTACAAAATTTATCGTGTGAGAGCTGAAGCTGAAGAGTGAAGACCATGCCCGCCACAGAAGATAATCGACCGTAAACAAAACAGTTCTTCATCTCGGTCCTAATTGGCTCATTCATATATTACCGCTCAAAATAAATTAGAACCAGCCAATCAGATCATTTGATGCATTCATTCATGCAACACTAATCGCGCCTTCGCATCAAGCATCTGTGTTTGGTTTTGCGGTTATGTTTTGCTGGTTTTGTTTTGGCTCAGAGTTCCTAACGATGCCGAATGAGAGTTAGTGATAATTTTAAACCATTTGTTCTTTGGGAAGGCAACCAGTAAATGCTTGTGAAGGTAATATTCGGTTTAAAATTTAGCTTTTATTTTTATCGTATTCTAGAATTCTATCCATTTATACTACTCAGTGTCATAAACTTGTTTTGTACAACCTCTCTCTTCTCTATCTAGTTTTTGTTCCGCATGTTTCATTCATGAAATCAATGTCTCTGATCCCGAGTTTGCCTCTCAGTGAAATCTGATTCTAAGTTTTTTTTACTCTTTGTTTTAGGCATTCTACTATGTCTGATGTTGATGAACTATTAAGCCTGGAAAAGCTGGACAGAACGTCGCCTGAGCTTTGGCCAGAGCAGAGTAAGTACCGCAGACAATCAGTGCTATTAGCGTTACAGAGTGATGTACCAATACTAAACATATGTCACTCGGGAGTGATACCACTCCCGAGTCTGCATTTCATGTTGCTGGAAAATACCCCAGATTTGATTAGAATTAGTACTTCGACTCTGAGGAAGCAATAAGAAACAATTTAATACTCCACAGTTCTGTAAGAGGAGACAAAACCCCTCTCAAAAATTTTTGAACAAATGCACAAAGTTGTGAGCAACTTTGCACTAGTCATTAATCACAATGCATTTATATCTGGAGTATAGCCAAGTGTACTCAAGAAGTGGAAAACTTTCAAAGGAGTCTTTCAATTTCAACTTCGGATTTTTTACACAAGCTGTTGTCAAGACAAAAGCGCTTCTCGAACTTGTAATCTTTACCTCCTTTTAGTTTCCCAGCCTCTCTCATAGTGATATGTTGTATTTAACAATGCCAAGATGTATCACACGCATGTGTCAATGGGTACAAAATACTTAATGTATCGATGACTGAAGTCGAAAAATGCCTATTTTCATCACTTAAGTATGAAAATGTATTACTATCTTTTACTTTTCTAAAAGGATAAGAACTTAAATATCTTTTTGAAAATCCTAGCGAATATTTTTGAATGATGACAATTTGCAATGAATTTCCAGAAAAACTGATGATCAGTTCTAAAAATTCTTCTAAAAATTTAAAACATGAGCAGCACTTTGCAACGCTGCAAAGGCATGCGCAAATTTTTTACTCTAGCCATTGATATTCCTTATTTTAACCAAGTAGCCTTGCAGGATAGGTAGTGCTATTAAGGCCCTAAGAGACCTAAAAAATTACCATTAAATGATTGTTCTAAGCCTTAGAAGATACATCCTATCATCAATTAATTCAATTTTTCAGTTCCTGGCGTCACTGCGTTTGCGAGAGAGAACACAATCCCGCAAAACGTCCAGAAAAATTGGAATCAACCCTTTACTCAAGAAGAACAGTCATTGCTGTGTTGTAAGTAATTTAAGCTTTCAGTAAAATTTTGAAAAGGAGAAAAAATTGATATCATTCCTTGAAGTTTCTGCAGAATTTTCTTGGCGCAGAGAAGAAAAATCACGGCAGTTTTAAAGAATTGCCGTTGAGTTGTTTTCTGCTTAAAAAACGAAGTTTGACAGGAAGTCTGCAACGTCGTGGTTGATATGTGGTTGCGGACTTACACCGTCGATATTAGAATTGGTCTCTGTTAAACTGCAGTACGTCCAAAAAATCATGAGTCCTAGCATACTGCGTGATCAAGGAAAGCCAGGGCTCTTGAGTTTTGGGACTCATGCGCGTCTGACAAAAACCGATTGATTTAACTTGAGCCTTAGTCAGACTTTCAAAAGAAGCTCCAAAGTGGTGGATGTTCAGCCAAGTGTTCCTATCAATTACCTTCCAAGGAGCCTTTCTCCTTCGCGGCATGGATGCGCAACATTCGACTGAACAGCCATCACTTAGAAGCTTCACTTTTAACATGTGTCCGGAGCTTAATACATTTTGTTCCAATTTGTGGTTCCAAAGCATTTTCATTTATTTCATTTCACCCTGAACAAGGCTTTAAATTAGGCCCTATTTTATTTGATGCTCTTATAACCTGTGTGTTGAAGGTGAGGTGTCCTAGAGATTCATCAAGATTTAATTTTTTCCCTCTTTTTCTTTTCCAGACTACAGTTCCCTTTCCAAAGATGCTATGGATGCTGAGTTGAAGAAGTTACATGAAATTGCATATAATCTAGGAATTGAAGAGGCAAAGGAAATGACCCGTGGCAAATACTTAAAAATTTTGAATTCTGATGGATCCAGTTGATCACTGTATCAAAAAACAGTATTTTTTTGTAAATTTCTCTCAGATTTTTCTCTTAACTCACCTGATCAATATTAATCATGTCTCTCTACCTCCCCCTGTGTAATATCCCAAAATAATATGCAAAATTTTTCTTAATCTCACTTCTATTTTCTATTTTTTTTTATTTTTTGGCACCCAGAAAATTAAGTTGGGAAGTCCTTTATTTCAGATGGAGACTTTTATTTGACTTGTCTTCCGTTGATTATGCTTCAATACTATGGCTGATAAGTATAGTTTATAGTTAACTTAAGCATGGCATAAATATAAAAAGTATAAAGGCCAAGTCACTAGTTTTTCATAGAATGAAAGGAAGGGGAGAGAAATAAAGACATGTAATTCTTGCAGTTGTTAAAAGTACGTTGAAGCAGGAATCAAACTTATGACCTCCATAACAGTAGCTCAGCGCTCTAGCCACAAAGTCATCAACCGATTATGTGGTACAGAACCAGTATCAAGACATTAACATGGAATGACTTATTACATGCTGGTCTCCGTCTGACATGTGGGATTTTAAAGTGGTTTCCCGAAGCCTTATTGGCAATAATGTTTGAGCTTTGAAACTTAAATTTTACACAAGTTTTCATGTGGAATCAAAATCATTAAATTCAAAGTCACTGTAACCTCTCCCTGCAATTTGAGAAAATGAAGCACCTCTTAAAGTGATTCGAAGGGACGCCATTTTTTGTGTCATAGCGACATGTGATCTATCGCATTGATTTGTTCTATAATTTCAGCTCCTTGTCATTTTTTCGAATTTTGAGATCGCACTTCTATTGTCATGAGACTGAAGAATTCATGTACCAAATTTGACAAAGAAATTCAACGTAATGAAGGCGTGGTATTTTCAGAGGAAAAATATCGCGTTCGAGTGCAGTTTCAAATGCGACATTTTTCCTCTAAAAAAACCACGCCTTAATTCCGTTGAATTTTTTTGTCAAAGGTACATGAATTCTTTAGTCTCATGACAACAGAAGTGCAATCTCAAAATTTGAAGAAAATGACAAGTAGCTTAAATTATGGAACGAATTGATGCGATATATCGCACGTCGCTGGCACAAAAAATGGTGTCCGTCGAATCACCTTAAGTACCTACGTAGACTGGAGCTTGAATTCTTCTTCAGTTGAATACTAATATTTATCAAGGTAATTAGGCCTTAAACTAATACTTTGTTTACAACCCCATTAATGGCTGCACTGCAATTATTGAAATTTTGTATTTGTCGGCTGGACTAGACAAGACTAAAGTGCAACCTAGTGATTGGTTGGCTTTGTTCTTTCTTGGTCCTGTGCTTTTTTTGTCTTGTCTTCTTCAGATTGAATAATTGACCAACTGGTTGTCGATTACCGAAGAGGGTTATCTTGTCAATTATCAGGTCTGATAAAGAGAGAAGTGGCCAAAATACGACAAAGCTGACCAATCACGTCATTTTACTTCACCTTCTCCAATCGACAAACACAATTTAGCTATTAACTCACTGAAGACAATATGCATAATAATAAATGAAAAATAGAAAAAAACTCTATGCTGGCAAAGGTGAGGCTGGTGAAAAGCAAAGATGTGACAAAACCGTGTTAACTTCAACATTTCAATCTTTTTTATTTTCAATTTCTATTCAAGGACGCATTTTTACAACAGATTCAATAGTAAAAACCAAGTGGCACTGATGATACTTTCAATGTGCATGGATCGATAATAAAACTTCATGACTTATTTGCATCTACAATGACCGATGCATACAAAATTAGGAATAGAGCTTCAAAAAAATTACAGCAACTTAATTTTAAGATCTGATGAAGAATTAGCTAGCACAAATGATAAAGAATACACAAAAAAATTATTCGGTGGAGTCATTGATGCAAAATATTCAATAAATCATCAAGGCATACCGGGCAGAGTTCAGCAAAGTTCTCACAGCAGCCTGCTGAAATCTCCATGTTATTTGCTTTACAAAGTGGGACTGAGATTGTTGGCGATCAAATAACTCCCCTGAATATCTCGCCATGTTCCAGGCAAAGATCAAATAAGAACTAATAAAAACAATGTGAAGAAAATTCTACACCGGTTGATGAATGACAAGAGTTCTATCATTTGTTCATAAATGGTTCACCTGTAATATTATATTCAAAACTGATGCCATCATGAACCTCAACTTCACTTAATTATTAATACTAAAATCTTGACTCATGGAAAATAGCTGCAACTATTCATTTATCAGGAGCCTTCAATGTGCAGAAAAGTGGACAAACGCCATTGACATCTGCATCACATGAAATGCACCACTTGATCAACTTAATCTAACGGTCTTTGGCTTCATTCAGATGTGATGAGAAAATACAATAGTCTAATTTCTAACTGAGTGATAGTTAGGAGCTAACATTACTTAGACTATGTTTACTGTTAAACATGATTGAGAAGTTCTGAGTGAATTATTTTTAAGTAAACATTTCATGTCATTCTTGTGTTTGGCGAATACATTTGTTATTTAATTACATAAGTATCGAAAAAGTTGGTTGCAAATGACAAGGAAAACTATGTCAACCATGCAGAAAAAAGGATACAAAAAACTTCGTAAAACATAAGATAGAGAAAAAGGATGTACAAAGAATGACAAAATAGTGATCAATTGGTACTGGATTCCTGCCTAAAGAGAGCTAAACATGAATTTGAATCTGTCATTTCTGGTAAACAATTTTGGAGAATGAGAACCTAGCAACCAATATTTCTTACGTTAGAATAGATTTTAGTACCATTCTCAGCTTTTTTCTCAATATAACAAAATCTTGAACGTAATTTTGACTCTTCAAACCTTATATCTCAACAACCCTCTAATCATAATTTCTGAAGGCCTGATCAGGTGTGTTTTAGTTATTCTTTACACTTGGAACCTAACAATGAATGCCAAAAAGGAGATCAGGTTATTTAATCCAACTCAAGCTATCTTCGATGTTAGTTCAAATAAACCTAATCTCTCTTTTACACCAAGCCTCAACAAGCAATGTTCCACTGTTAAGGATAGGGTCTCTTCTTTCAATGAACGTAAACCTAGAGGAACCATCAAAACCAACATATTACACCTTCCTTTATCGGAAACATTTTGGCAAATTGACAAGATCGTACACAATCACAAAGTCTGTTAACACCAATTCAAGAATTGATGCTGCATAGGTATTTTATCACAAAACAAAATAATGATAGATTATACAAAGCACCTTTGCTTGATCTACTTTTACATACTTTTAATGACGAGAAAATGGGGTAAAATTAATCACACACAATAGAAGTTACCGGGTACAGACTTGGCAAACTGCAGTCCATGGACTGAAAAATTATGAATTTTATATGATGGACTGCAGCTGACGTAGCATCTGTTAAAATCCACCCCTAGGCAATGTTTTGACTACGATCGAAAGTTAGTTAAGGAGAGAAAATTATGTCTGAATTTCGTTAAATCAAATAAAGTCACAGGAGAAAGGAAAAACTAGATTAATAAACTAATACTTAAACTTCACAAGATCATCCTTCCGCTAAAGCCTGAGTATCAAGTGAAGCTGAGGGCACTCTTAAAAATAAAGTATTTTCCATTAGTTTGCTGATGGATATCAAGGAGAGTTCCTTTGAAGCTGCTATCAAAACGTAAGTTACTGTCTCTCATCACTTAAGTAAAATTCACACTGTAATCACACTTCAAAATACGTGATGTGAGCAAGCCTAGAAAACAGTTTGAGAGAAATGAACAGATTCACTGTTATTTTGACATCCGCAGAGAAGTTACAAAGACTAGGTCACTATGTTCAAGGTTAGTACTAATTCTAACGTGAGAGAAGCTCGCTAAATTTGACAGAGAAAACGAATACCAATGGTTATTGTCAACAAAGGTCCCAGATAGATGTAGTTCATCGAAATGAACAGGTTGGGGGGTAAATTTATGCAAAAAAAGATGTAGAGCATAGATGACAGATTTCTGTCACTTCACAGAGAGCCGAATGTCATGATGCTGATTTGCTATGCATGATGCGATTTACATTATACAAATAAGTAGTTTGAAACAGGACAGAGAGAGAGAGTGCTACAGTAGATAAGTAAATAAAATACTGTTGAGACAATGATTCCAAGAGAGACATAGGCTTTTATCCAGTTTAGGTTAAGCAATGAGAGCAGATATTGAAACTGAAGACAGAGGTAAAAGTGAAAATTAAAATTTGTTATAAGCTAAATCCCAAGAGAGAGAGGAGAGCTGAGTTAACAGCTGTTTGAACAGAAAAAAGCTACTAAAACGCAGAGCTGCCATAATCACTATGACATTCGTGGGAAACTTTGTTTCTCTGTGCTACCAAAATGAAAGTAGAGAGTAGGTGCAGCAAAAAGTTCAAGAAAAAGATTACATCGAGCAGCGTCAAGGTTGTGCCGTTGATAATAATGTAAAAGTCAGTGTTCTAACGATGAACTCCATGTTAGTAAACAAAAAAAAAAAATTAAATATTATTACTTATGAAATTTCTTTCTTGCAAAGAGAAACTGTTTTCACGGCAAAATAATGAAGGTACTGGGAGAGAGACATGAAAATAGCACGAATAAAACTTCTCCTTATTAAAATTAATCCTCAGCAGTTAATGGATTCAAGGTTCCAAGACTTCACTTTCTCTTAAAATTAAGATTACATTGATGAAGATATCTTTCCCAAAATGAAAGCTTTTGTTACAGTTGCTCCATGAAAGCACTTTGTCATACACATCAGTTTAGTAAGTTATGAAATTTTTTTTAAACTATTATCTATAAAATCACTTGCAGTTGACAGGTATTTGTCTTTTTTAAGATTTAGAGAACGATTTAAAAAACTGGAGAAAGGTCATACTCAAACTTTCAAAACAGCGCAGCCCAGTTCACTTGTTCATGTTTCAAAAATTCTAATGATTAGTGTTCATCCTTTGTAATGGGATACTACATACAAGCGAACAGAACTAAACATTCCAAAAATTTGAGTAATCTTACTTCAGAATTACTTAGCAGTAGGCTAATTATTAATAAACTAGATTTAAAATAGTATACAAAATGAAACTAAAACGAAAACTTAGATTGGTTAAATTATCTAGAAAAGAAAAGTGTAATGTAGTAGTTGAATCAACCAACACATGGAGATGGAAGATAACTCGTACAATTTCAGCAACATTTGAAAAATGCGATGCTGTTCTTGAAAATCATCAACAAATTTTTTTACATATTTACACAAATATTTTGATACACTGATGAAACCAAAATTATATATTTTGCAGTGCACTGGAAGAGCAAGAAACTTCTTGCATCTGAAATGGGTCAATCCCTAACTATTTCATGATGAAATGGCCCTGGAAATTTTAAATTAATGTGCCGATCCGACAAAAAGTGTTTGTCATTCACCCATTTCAGCTAAAAAGAAGGGTCATAAGACTTGAAAAAAAAGATGCAGCTTCTCTGCCAGTTCTGCTGGGCTGAAAATTTGAAGTAACTTTTCCAATCTACAAAATTGTGCTGGTATAACGCCTGCTTTAAATTCAGTAACAGATGAACGAGGGTTTATGAACAGCAAGCAAATTAAAATGGATCCTCAAGAGTGGCTGGATTCAATAGAACGCGGCTATCAAGTTTATCAAAAAAATCTTTTAGATGAGTTTTCCTAAAGCTAGGTTCCCAAAAAACACCTGAAGGATTTTTTCAAGAAAGTGAATTGAGTTCCACTAAATCAAACTTCACTTGCAAAATCGAATTATCTTCAAATATCTGACTTTAAGTGAAATTTTGTAGCATAGCAGGGGAAAAATAGCATGATGCAGTTTTATTGCAATACTGGAAAAATACTGCTGAGTATACTAAAAACACATTTAACTCCCAAGGAATTCTTTTTTGAGAGGAATTTGGCTCTTATTCCTTGAAGTTACTGTTTTGAGAATAAAAAGAATGGTTATCAAAGGAGTATCAATTCATATGCCTGATACTTGAGAGACTCATTTGGGCTTTCCAGTTAAAAGTGGTTTCTTCAAGCAATCTAATGAAATGAAAATCACACAGTGCCTGGTCTGTAGAACTTAAAAAATTACGAAAATAAGGGAATTAAAACTAAAAGATTAAAATGACTGGTGGTATTTTAAAAGAAGATTCTGCCGACTGAGGGTAAGAGAAACGAAATAAATACATAAATTTAAAAAAAAAAAAAGGATTTCAAGACTTGCTTCCTTCACTAGCATGGAGGCATTTAGTTAGAGAAAGATAACCTTCTCTCATTTTTTACTGATGTTGCCTTCAAGCAAACCAGTGCCTGGAACTCAGTCCTGCAGTTCAAGTTGATGCTTTGGAGCTTGAACAAGATCCAGAGAAAATAAAAAGGAAATGAGGAAGATTAGCCGAATCAAGTTGAAGCTTAAACAATTTGATGATGAAACTAAAAAAATAAACTCAACTTTAATGTGGCATTGCACATTTCTTAACCTAATTTACTTTGAGAGATGAAAAAAACGTCAGTAAACAAAATTCATGTGCACAAAATTTTAAGTGATCTATCTTTGTACTCAGAATAATTTTTTAAAGTTTCTTAAGAAAAAATGAATTTAGGTTTATTCTTTTATGAAGAAAAAAAAGAGAAAAAAAATGTAAGCATAAAATAAGAACAACCATAATTCAGAGACACATTTCCCTAGTTTCATCATCAAAATGCAACTTTTGGAAATTGAAGCTAGACTGTTATGATAATGAATTTTCATGCCCATAAAATTCGGGAATTTCCTCGTCTTGATCATAACAAAATCTAGGGCACAACAATTTCGATTTAAAACTGAAGGTGTAAAAAAGGGAGAAAATCCCAAAAATAAAATTAAAATAAATTAAATATTTTTTAACCTAATAGATGGATGATTCAGTTGGTGGAGTATGAAATTAGATTAAGAACAGCAATTGATCTGAGTCAATTGAACTAGTAAGATATTAACTAGATAAAGGCATTCGATGCCCTTTAGGCTACTTTCTCGCAGATAGCATTCGTGAATTCCGAACACTTGGCCTTGCCACCGAGGTCACCGGTACGGAACTTGCCCTCTTTAATGACTTCGAAGCATGCCTTCTCGATTTTATCTCCATAAGATCCCAGTTCTAGATACCGCAGCATCATAACGGCTGAGAGTAAAAGGGCAGTTGGATTGGCAGCATCTTTACCTGCAATATCTGGCGCTGTCCCGTGGACCTGGCAAAAACAATGAAGAAACAGCTCAGATCACAATTTGCATTGATTAATGAAAATACATCATATGTCATCAAGTTAGAGCAATAATCACTATTGTAATGCTTCTAAAATGAGTGAAAGCTATGCTAAAAAAACCGCTGTTTATTTTTTGGCAATTTTAAGGTTTCTGTGTCAATGCATTTGCACAAAATCATTCTATATGTGTGTGGAAAAAATAATGTAAATTTATAATTTTAATTATTTATTTTGTTTTTTCGTTATTTTTTGGAGGGAGTTTAATTTTCAAGAAAATTTTTAAAATACCGTATTCCATCCATAATCTGGATAATGGTCGCAGTTATGATTGATAGCAGTCTGAATTGGCCATGCCACCATTTATCATCTCTTACCGCAAGGAACATTCCTGCCAAGTTTTCATTTGAAAACAATGCTCGGTAACGATTTCAGGACTGATGAATCCCTACATATGGATAGGCATTGCCTTTAGAAATTTACTGTCTATTAAAGCCTTACAGCTTCAAACTGAATCTGTCCAGGATTTATTCAAGTTGAAAGGTGGTAAACCAGTTTTCTTCCCCAACCCAAAAATTAGGGATTTCAGATTTTGACCCTTTTAGCATAAGTAAGGCGATGCAAATAAGATCTGATCGCAGACATTATCTTGTTTCAAAAGTACCTGACAAAATCCAGAATTAATATTTTCTGCGATGTATTTTCCTTACATTGCTAAAATATAAAAAGTATGCAACTGCATGAACAATCTAAATTTTCCTCTTGTTATCTTTCGAAATTCGCTGATCCAAGAGAATTCCATTTGACACTAGGGTTTCCCTCCCTAGGGTAATTCTCTACTTGATAACTTGATTCATGACTCCATCATGGGTTAAACAAACTCCCAAGTACTAATAATCCACACACCAACCCAAACTTTACTTGTAGACAATACAAAGAACAATACATAGAGTTAAAAGAATACTCACGGATTCAAATAGAGCACCATTGATTCCAATGTTTCCACTGGGTGTAAGACCAAGACCTCCGACTAAACCAGCACACATATCAGAAAGAATATCTCCGTACAAATTAGGCATAACTAAAACATCGAACCGCGAAGGGTCTTGTACCATGTTCAAACATACAGTATCTAAGTATTTCTCTTCAAACTTAACTTCTGGATACTTTTCGGCTGCTTCTCGACAGCATCGCAAGAAAAGACCATCTGACATTCTCCTGTGTAATAAAACCAAACATTTTCTAATTAAAAATCAAGTAAAACCATGATTTTCAAGAAAATTTTTCGAAAAATGGATAATAGGTATCTAAGTGTTGCAAACATTAATTCACTGTACTTGATACGCTTTGGATCAAAGGGTGAATTTTAGAATTTCTCTCATTACATTCTCAGACATGACTGCGCTTCATTATTCTTGAGAACATTCCTGAAAAATTTCTCAAGCTAAGGCTCTAAGTAAATTAAAAGCACTATAAATGCTAAGTAGGTTTTCAATGAGTGACTTTCCAGATTTCTAAACATGGTTATACTTCTGTTTTTAAGTACTGTAAAACAGTGTTGCAATTCTTTTAATAGAAAGTGTTAAAAAACGCATGACTTTGGCAATGTGTTTTCACTAATTTTAATACATACATTCTGTGAATATATCAAAGTCTACAGTCAAAAAACGCTTTACTCAAATTGTGACATTGTAAGTCCCCATTTTTCCTTTTTTTTAAAACGGAAAATTAAAAAATAGTTTCTATTTAAATTTTTTGGGAATTTTCATCAATCGTTCTGAAAAAAATCACACAAAATTGCAAGGAAACATTTTGACAAGTTTTCCTAAAGGAAAATAAATTATAATCAGAGATTTTTAAACGTTGCAACTGAAGTACACATTTAGCCACCAGGATTTGATGAAATAAGATAGATCATAACAGAGACCGATTGGACGGACAGCTTACATGATATTAGCCTTGTGAACGGCAGTGACCTTCTCTCTTCCTTCTTTCTTTGCAAACTCGAAAGCAAACTCTGCGACCCGTTTGGATGCGTCCTCGGTGATCAATTTGATTGACTGGACCACACCATCAACGATCTCATGTTCAATACCTGAGTATTCACCTTCAGTGTTTTCTCGAACGGTAACAACATCAACGTCTGTGTAAAGAGTGGGATAACCTTCTAAGGAACGGCATGGTCGAACATTGGCATACAAGTTGAATTCTCTGAAAGTCAAAAAGTGGGATCATGTCAGCTTATTCATCCTCTTGATGAGTTGTCTTTTTTAATTCTTTGCAATCAAATATTTGGCAAAGAAATTGAATTGCAACACAATGACTAGCAAATGGATCACTAAATAGAGTAAGAATTAAGAAACTATAAGGCATTTCATCACTACAATATCTTGATAAATAATGATATCACGATAGAAATTGCAGAGAGTGACGAAAGCAAAAAATGAAGTGTTCTGTTTAAATTAGAAATTGTAAATTCAAATTCCCTTCTCATGACAAAAGCAAAAATAAACTTGCAGCAAACCAAATGAACTGTTGAAAATAGCCATTCTAGTCCAAAAAATCATGTAAGGTAGGTTTGACAAAACTTCATTCCGCTCTGAAACACAGTGCTTCTAAACTTATTGGAAAATTGGCATTTTACAGAACCACTGTTCACCAGGTCATAAATTACACTGAAATAATTGTAAGTAGAGTGCAATTTCTTTCATGTTCATTCTTGTGAGGAAGCGCAGAGGTCAATTTCAAAAATGATGTCTTTTTTCTTCTGCTTTTGAAAGGTAATCACTTTAGGAGTCTAGCAGTGACAAACTATTGTCAGCTGAAGGCGGAGAAATCATGAATCTGGCCCTGAAAATGGGCATGTTTGAAAGTTAGTGGAGAAAGTTACTTACTTCCTGAGCGCCAAATTGAGAGATCGATGCCCTTTTCCAACAGGTGTCATGAGAGGTCCTTTTAGACCTACCTTGTTCTTATTCATTGAGTCAATGGCAGATTGTGGAATACCAAATTTGCCATCCGGTCCTCTTACTGGTGTCACATCAACTGATTCCCATTCAATTGGAACCTTTAATTGATAACGAAAACATTTAAGAATGTAACAACTTGCTGATGTCTTTTTTATTAATGCAATGCTTCATTAAACAGGAGGGAATACTTCTAATTTGAATCTAAAATAATTTTTGAAGGTTTCATGATTGATACATTATTCACACGAGGTGCTTGCAGAATTCATTTTGTAGGATGGAATCCGAAATCCACAGCAGTCGAATCAAGCTACTGCCCAGCATAGTTGATATCAAGAAAGGTGGAGTTTTAGGAAATAACACATTCAGGAGCCTATTCTTTCACTATAGATTAGATGTATTGAATTTTTTCTTTATTTAAGGCACAAATTAGAAATCCTCCTCTCTATGGTAAGTCTCAATGGTATACACTTCACGTTTATACCAATAGTAGGATTCAGAGTTGCTGAGAACTACATGCCAAATAGGACTCGCATCACTGATGATTTCAATGAAGAGAATACGAATAAAATTCTTTTACTTACATGAGCAGCTTCAAAAATTTTCTGCACAGCCGCGGAAATTTCTGGTCCGATTCCATCTCCAGGAATGAGAGTTGCTTTTCTTACTTCTGTACTGTATCTTCGGCAAAGGGGTAAACTGAGGTTCTGAAATTAAAGGGGTCAGAACCAATACTCAGTATTCGAAAGACAAGAAGAAAAATCATCAAGCACTTCATTGATATATAAATACAGGAGAATGATGATCACTGATAATTTTCAAGGACTCTTTTAAAAACATGGGAATCAACCGGCACCTTGGACACAAGAGAAATTGGGTACTTTGATAGAAATTGCACTTGTTTCGCTTAAAAGAGGCAAAATATGAGAGGCCATCCCTTCAATTGACTATCCACAATGAAAATCTCTTCTTTATGTTTCTGTGCTATTGTGAATTCATTACACGTATTTACCGAATTTCTACTTTGATAAGTCCTTGTCCAATGTTCTTTCTTCCTATTGACAAATCGTGTGATTTGCCACTTGATTTTGCTTGCTCCAAAAATGTTGCATTTTATTGCCAAGAGGCTATGAGCCAAGCAGAGGCAAAGAAAAATTAGAGGTGCACAACCGCAATGACTAGAGCATTGCGTTAACTGGTTTTGTGTCACCAATTTCATGTCAACTCATGCTATCAGGTGCTTCCTACAGAAATATACTAAGTAAAGACTTCTGCTAGTTTCAAGTTGTAAGAAATTCCAAATGGTTAGGGATTGATCTAGTAGAGACAAAGGTGAATCTCAGTTAACCCTATAGAAATCAGTTATAATTTTCAACAATCACAAAAATTTGATTAAGTGGTGAACGGCATGGTCAATTTCAGCCATCAAACTGGCTCGCCTTCTCAAAAACTCGGAATAGTCCTTCCTACTCTATGGGAGGCGAAATTGATTGTGCTTAAAGATTGTCCCAATAGTAACCCATAATTTGCTGAGCGTGCAGCTCAAGCAGAAGACGCTTCTTCTCTTTAGGAAGGTAATCACGTAAAATAGTATGTAACCAGTTCGCTGGAGGGGCTGCTATCAAGAGCAGTGCTACGCTTATCGAAGTTGGAAGACCGCAGCCGGAATGAAAAATTTTGAATCCTGGTACAGTGTTATTCAACCAGGAACGTTGAAAACATGAACTAAGATGAAAATTGTGGCAACAGCAGCCGATCAAACAGTATAAGCAAGAATTAATCCCGATAAACTGCAAGATTAAGCCTGATGAAAGAGGTTAAGGTCAACTTAGAAAACTTGCATTTATCAACTAAGGGGTCGGCTTTTGAGGGAAGCTACGGGATTAAACGATGAGTGCTAATCAAAACTGAGTAATAAGCGGTAACTTACGATTTTTCTGAGTAGATGATTAGCCATAATTACAAGTATTTGTCCAAAGGAAAATTAACCTCTTTCAAAAATTGTTCGTCGCTGTACAGATCCAATCGGGATGGGATGATTTTATGGCATTGACGTATAATACAATCTAGACCGCGCATTGGGCCCGACTTTGGGCGGGGAAGGTAAGACAGCTAGGGGGGTAAAGACGCGCCTTCAGCCTAGTTGATACCGCCGGATATACGAGCTAAGTGTACCNTCTTCCAATTACGCAGCATTACGCATTACGCAGCCACTACGCAGCGACCCTCCAATTACGCAAAAAAAGCCCTCAATTACGCAGAACGGTAACACTGGTCGCTGTACAGATCCAATCGGAATGGGATGATTTTATGGTGAGTATTTTCTGCAAGGAAGGGCAACGTGGAAAATTGCAAAGTTCTGAGTTGCCATGTCGCATTTCGTGCTATCTCAGTGATGTTTATTTAAACCATATTTAAACTTAAAAAGTAGTTCATGCTGAATGATAATCGTGGAATTTGGAAAAGGAAAATTTTTGTGGAAAAATAACTACCAAATGAACGGTGAAATCCAAGTTTATGATCACTGGTTTCTGAACTGTTTCCGAAAGTGTAATCTTAGGAATTTTCCTTTCTGAGAGCTATAATCTTTGTTCCTCTCTCGAAGTAAACAATGTCGTGCTTGAAGTTTTATTTACCCATCTTAAGTTGAAATTTTGTGATAAAAATTATGTGCCCAGAAAAGTATTGCTTTTAACTTTAAGTATTATTTGAACTGGAGCGAAGCACTCATAACTTTTGATGTTGACACAATTCTATTTTATTTTTCAACCGCATTTAACCTTGGTGACATACCATGTTTAAATGTCCTCATTGTGCCACCATGTGCCTTTAAAGCACTTTTAACTGTTGCAGGATGCTCAAAAGTAAGTCTTAACTACATTTAATGGTTTCTTAATGATGGTCTAACGCCAACGCAACCAAGTAATATTACGCACTAACGAAAACTCCAGGCAGAGCCTTCAGGAAAGGGTGTGTTTATCGTCTTCCCTCTTCTCTCCTAGTGTCTACGTCAAATACGTTTACGCACTTCTAGACTGTGACAGAAAATCTGCCATCTTGCATCTATGTAGAAGTGACACCAAGCGATCTCCTGTTGCAGTCTAGAAGTGCGATAATTTATTTGGCATGGACTCTACCAAGACTAGCAAACTAATTTTATAGACTTAGATGTCTCAAGGAAATCAGTATGGAAAAGATAAACAAAGTCTTTCATCAGTCTTTGATAACTCTGTTAGTACACCCCTAATTTAGAGATTTTTAGGATCATTTCACCCTCTACCTAAGCTACCAATATCTAATCTGGAACAAAATTATCTTCAGCCGTTTTAGATTGATCTTTCATGCTGGAATGCTTGTAAAAATGCAGGAGCATGAGCAGCAAATTGTAGACCCGCGCATCTTTCCTCAGGAGGTTGCGCAATGGTTCACACCATCAGTTCAACAAACCTCGATTATCTACACATCTCAGCCATCTACTGTTATTCAACAGCAAAATGATAGAATGCTTCAGATTCCAGTCGGGTAAGTAGTCTCTTCTCGCCAATTCTAATACCCTATTTTTCGTACAAATACCTCAAAAATTTTGCTAATATTCAAGAATTAGCGTACTTAAGTACCTTCATATTTTCTAGTATCACTAGTTTTGCATGATTACAAGCGTCACTCAACCGTCTCGTAATTTCAGCTCTTATTTTATTTTTCCGAAGAGAAACAAGCCAACTTTACCGATTGAACTTTATGCAAAATATTCTGCTAATAGAGAAGAAAATGGAAAAAAATTTCTAGGAATTTCATTGGCTAGCTTTCCAAAGAAAAAATTAAGTATGAGAAGAAGGCTGCACTGTCATAAAAGGAGGTATAAGGTTTCGCACTTCGGTGATTGATACAATTTCCAAGAGCCTCTTGGGGCTCTCCATTTGTTGCTATTACAATTATCAAGGGGTAATGAAACTCGTCCCAATGTGTTAATTTTCATTCTACATCCTTATTTGCAACAATTTAAACTCTAAAGCTTTTTCAAGGTCAACTTTTAATTAATTCATTTAGTCAGAAACTACTCACTGCTACCTACTATTTATTCAAGCGGAACCATTTTTCTCTATCCGCTTTATTGAACTTTATTTCATGCAATTTGATTTTTCAGGGAGAGATCTGTGTCCTGTGAAACAACAGACGTTACATTTGTCAGTAATATCATGCAGCCACTGCCTCTTCAAAATGATCACCCAACTTTGGAAGCTCCGCATATCTCAATGGAGAACCTTACCCAAAACTCGCAAGTTCATTCAAATGATTTTCTCTCACTGGTCGTGGTCGAACCGAAAATCAAGGATGCTGCCACAAATACGGAAGAGAAGTGGGGCAGCAAAAGATTCCCTGTCAAAAAGACTGTCTCAAGACTGGACAATATGGATTTGAAATCAAAACCAGAACTCCTTACTCCAAATCAAAGGTTTCATTGTCTGACGTGTTTAAGAGATTTCTCCAACATTACATTGTTAATGAGTCACAAGTGTCACCAAACACAGGCAGACTTACTAAATTGTGGAAAAAAGTTTTCCAAATCTGCATGCTCAACCGTAAATAATTTTGTAGAGAAAAACCCGCAACCCCTAGTTTGTCAAGTTTGCAATATTTATTTCTCTAATGAGCAAGTTTTTCTCAACCATCAAGAGTCCCATGAAGTTAGCAGTAGGTACTCTTGTGATGTCAACCAAAGACAAGAATTTAGAGAAATGAAGGAGCTTAAGAGGCATGATGGACTACATAAAACTCAGCACGTTTGTAGTGTTTGCAAGGAAAGTTTCGAGTCAAATTCACTCTTAATTTCCCACAAACGCATTCACTCCTCAGATCGACCGTATCAATGTGACGTTTGTCATAAGCGATTTTTTACAAAGTCACATGTTCAGAATCATCGTCGAGTTCACTCAGGAGAGAGACCTTTTGTCTGCAATGTTTGCGGTCGCGCTTTCGCTGAGAGTTCTTCCTATAGACGACATGAGCGCTTGCATCAGCAAAACAAAAAGTACCGGTGTGAAGTCTGTGGTAGGGGATTTGCACTAGCAGTTTCTTTATCTAAGCATCTAGCTAAGTTGCATGCGTACTCATAACTCCTAAGTTGTTTATTTGTTCCTAGCTGTGTATTATTTTTCAAAATATTTTCATATTTTAGCTGTAAACTCCGGCAAATTTAATATTATTTTACACTGTGATTCATGTTTCACTTTACTCAAAATCAGTACCATCCATCCAATCTTACCATGTTTGGCTGAACAATTTTTCCTTTCTTTGGAAACATTGTTGTTCTGACTTTTGAAAAACCAAGTCAAATTTTTGGTGCACTGAATTTTCTCTGCCATCTAATTTAAGTATTGACTATGGCTGTGATGTAGATAAATTATTGTTTATAGTTTTCGAATATTAATCTCAATACATGAAACAATACTCTAAGTTGGGGACCACCTTGGAATTCTCTCATCATTATTTTCAACTCTATTTTTTCTGTTTCTTAATGTCCTTTTGTTCTCAACTTTATCATAATGTACAACTTTCCTCAGGCAAAAAGCAAAATTTTGCGACATGCATGTTTTGTCTAGTTGGATGAAAAAATCAGATTTGGAGTTTTCAAAAGAAAACTCTTGTAAGCATCCCAAGCAGTAAGTTGTAAGAAATTTAACTCATTTTTGTGGCAATATAGATGGTAAAATTGTTTTATATTCCTTGCAATTTTGTACCCTGAGTACAGCAGATCAGAATTTCAAAAAGATTTTTCTCAAAATCATGGTATTTGAACTGTATGTCACAAACCACCACAGTTCCACTTAGGATTAATATTTGAATGTTTGTTAAAAACCTCTCTATCCTCTGGTTTAATTACCTCAATTAAACTTAATTCAGACCAAGGTCTTTTTCCCCATGGACAGTCACACATCGACGTTGAAATTCTCAAACCACGTACCTTGTTATTAGTGTTTAAAAGTCTCTACTCTCATTTTATTTTTTGAAGGAGTACAAATAAACATAATTTCTTGAAATTTTTCCAAAAATTACACAAGTTTTTCAAAATTGATGTCGAGTAGCTCTTCAGTTAAAAAGTAAAGTATGACAGGAAGTCTCCAGAGCTGCAAACCAAGATACGCGGTTTTGAAGTTTCACCATCAATTTATACTGCCTTGCTAAGGAAGAACAGTGTATGACTCATTATCTCTCTGACATTGCTTAGTTTCAATTGATGAATTACTAGTTCTAAGGGAAGCTTTTGAATAATTTTCCTCCAAATTTTCAAGAATTTTAGACTTAGCCCCAAAAAAAAATTCAGAGAATATTATTCGCAACTTTATCTAAATTCTCGGAAAATTTTAAGAAAATATATTCATCCCTCGCCCAAAAAATAAATATTTTATAGGATCAAATCTGGCAATATTTGAATGTCGCACAGCATTTTCTCCTAGTACAGCAGTGTGGTGGTGTATTTAATGCATCCATTTTGCCCTTTCACTGTCACATATTACAGTTGATGTAAAATAATTATGTTTGAAGCTCCATTAAATTTGATCTTCTCTCAGCATGTGTCTACATTTTATTCTATGACTGGGTACCTTTATACACCCTCATGAAACTTTACATAAGCCCAGGATACACAAAAAAAGCTCTACGGTTTTAGGTGACTTCCCGATTTTTTAGATTATAGTCTCTTAATGGCAGATAGACATCTTTAACAGCACGTTTATGCAGCTAACTCAAAACTGTCCAAAATTGAGGTACGTCCTTCTGCACTTTCACCATCGAAATGGGAATGCATTAAGTGAGCATATCTAAAGACGCAGGCAAAAGGGAACTCTCTGTTGATGCTATAGAGTAAAATTAAAATTAAAAGGACTGAAAATAATCTGCTGAAAGATTTGATAAATAAATGAATAAGTGAGGAAAAAACTTTTTTATGGGACCCTTCAACAGAGAATACCTACCTGTACAAAGAGGCACGTGGTCGTTGGCCAGCAGGCTAATTTGAACATGTGAGAAAAGCAAAAGAAAAAGAAATAACTGTCAGACATATGTTAATAGATTTTGTGTCATGGTTTTTCAGTTAAGTGATATGTAGTTAAACGTCTTCATGACACACATGAAACCTACCAGAGAGAGCGCGCCTTCTTGCATTTAGCGCAGATTTGAAGCTCAGCTTGAATGGCGGGAAATATCTTTCACATCATGTTCATCGGAGATATAAATCTAAATTCCCATTATGTACACAAACGTGGTCATCTAAATTCATGACTAAATTTTATTTTCTATATCTCCCTGGTTTTTATGTCCAAACATTTAAAAATAATCATTAGAAGCAATATTTTATGAGGTATTTTATTTTAGTTAACTGCATGAAAAGGACTAAAACTGTGCAACGTGTTACGTGTTCAACAGTTTGCATTTTTCAATTTTCGCCTCCCCGGGATTTTCGATTTTACGTTTCAACACATCGTTTTTATCAACTATCAGCTGCATGCTGATAATGTATTTGTATTTTTTTTTTTTTATTTATTCTCGTAGTGCAGTCATTTATCCTTCCATGTCGTTATCTCCAGAATCCAGATCTTATGACTGTGCTGAAGTACCATGTGTGATGTCTAAAAATATCTCTTCCTTGTAGCTACATATTTCTAATAATGAAAATTAGTTTTTCCTGTCCGTCTGGGAAGTGGGAAGTGATAACTTGCCGTCGTGGTTTGTTCTTATAGACGGTTCTCTCAGCTAAAAACGTGTGCAGATGACTACTTCATTATCATTGTGTTTGTGTTTATCCTCACCTCTCGCTTAGACAACACCTTGTCATTTGTAGTATGATGATTTGTGTTGTTCCCATCTTCTAAAGTAAACTATGTCTTCAAGAGTCCTCAAGAAACTAGGGCTGCAGGGTGAGAAAGATATCACATTCTTACCTGAAGATGGAAGTGATGCTGAAGGTGATCTCTCCCATTCAAGTGGGGCAAGGAAAAAGCAGCTGAATCTTAACCGCTATGATGTGGTGAGTTTTCTTGCGGCGTAGATTTTTTCTTTGGCCATCGGTGTAATCCCTCCAAGGAGAATGCTCTTATGCAAAGTTTTATCAGAATCACTGTAATCATGTCACCTTGTGTATGCTTTCCATCTGTCTTTAGCAGGAACCAAGATGCGTTTAATGTCTTTGAAAGAATGTGTACCAGGGAGCATGCTCTTGTAGCATCAATGACATGGTAGCAGTTCAATGTAATACGCTAAGTTTTGGAGATACTCAGAGACTGTGAGCAGCAGACTGCTTTGATGTTGTAGAAGTACCTAAAACTATATACTAGTTGTCTCTTACTTCATTCACACTTAATTGTAACTGCATTCGTATTGGAGTTCTTATTTTGTCATTTATAGAGTTTTAATTTCATTAAGTCCTGCTCAATTGTCTGCAATCATGTTCTATCTAAGAAAATTCCTGTACCAAAATATTTCTTGAAGGATTGATTGATCAACAGGTACTATTTTTATTTGACGACATTCTGCGTGTCATAAGTATTCTTCTATCAGGATACATTTAAACTGTGGTGACCATTCATCCACACTACCAATATAATTAGAAGAAGGGATGGCTCTCTCTCTTCTTTTAGGTTATCATATCAGGCCCGATGATTGTCACCTCTTTTACCTATTATAAGTAATTAGAGCCTGTTTCAGACAACTTGTCCCTTTTAGCTATATGCATGTAGGTAATAGGGAATTTCTTATTCCGTGCATACAGCAATAAAGGACTAGTTATCTGAAATGGGCTCTAACTTATGTTTACCATTAGTACTGTCCAACCATGACCGTAGAGAGATTCATACCCATAACCATGAGAGATTCATTTCTAGTTTTAAGCTCAACTGAAATGAAACTGGTTTCTGATTCTTCCAAAGTAAGTGTCAGGGCCAATTTTTTTCACAAGCAATTCAGTTGTGAAGGAAATAATAAGGCATACTGAGCTGAGATATGAAATACCCCTTACTTGAAACCAAGGGATTTGGCGTCGAGTCTAACATGTTTTATACATGAAACTTTCAACGGGTCAAGTAGGTATAAGAAAAACAAAGCTTTTCAGCCTTTTCCTAGCATTCTCCGAAGAAATCATGCCATTACTGCTGGGTCAGATATCTACTGAGTCTTTGTTTGAAAGCGTTTAATACAATTGACACTGTGTTGCACGCTCATCATCTGTTCGAAAGTTGGTTCTTTTTGTCAGTTTCATCTTCCCGGCCAATGATTGAAAAGAAACTTTCCTCAATCACCAGTCTGATGTTGCATCCGCTCATTCCTCTACAATCTGCTAAAAATTTAATATTCAGCCCTGCTTCCCATACAATTTGCACACTGATACTTCAATTTTGAAGCCTCTTGTGCTCAAATGGGTTCCAAAGAACATCAGACCAGATAATACCACCATTTGGATCCCTTGGTTTTATTTGCAGGGTTCTTTCATGCAACTTACTTAACCGAAAAACAAAGATTCATTGATTTTCAAAAAGAGACTTTCTCATCATTATTGTGGTAGGTAAACGACAATTCTTTGTCTGAAGTCGACCAACCAAGTATTTGGCATTACTTAACTCTAATAGAATGGTAGTATGCATGAAAATATGAAACGAAATCATCTGTTTTGGCTGTTTCTGATTCATCCGCACCAAATCAACAGAACACAAACTTTTTCAAATTAAATAATTGCAAAATAAAGAAGTGACATTATAATATGTCAGTTGCAATAATTGTGTATCTGGCTACTTAACATTTCTTTTTGTTTTTAAAGTTAAATGAGCAGTCCCACTCAGAATCGGAAGTGAAGGAGGATGATGATCATGAAACAACCAGCTCTTTGACGAACAATGATCTGGGACAAGTTGAAATCAAGGAAATTTCAAGGAAAAAGAAAAAGAAGAAGAAAAGGAAAGCTCACCGAGTCCCTGCAAACGCAAGGAGTAGTGAGGATAATGCAGAGGTAAGGTTTACACGTTTTCGAAAGAGAACTCTCCTTAAAAAAGAAAGTTACCTGTGCAGTTACGAATTTCAGTTATTAGTCAGATTTCTTGAAAAGAAAATGATGGTGTAGTGTCTCAATTAAAAAAGGCACAAGTAGGCACACCCTTAATAGTACATACTATAAAATTTACAAAACAAAATATTGTAAAAAACTTCTGTAAAAGTAGTTAAATAGACCAAAAATGAATTACCTATGTAGTATTTTTTACAAGAAAAATACATAAAAAGTACAAATCACCTTTCTTCACC